>JBBUKS010326480.1:0-20300 GCA_038050645.1 Hedychium gardnerianum
ACCTCCTCCGTGTTGGTCCTGGGACGGACTGGCGGGGGCGCTGGGGGCGAGCGTTTCGCCTTTTGCCACAATTGAATGACTATGCTTCACACCTTAGCAAATTAGCCTGATATAGGTCAGAGATAACTATCCAACAAAAACATTTAGCACTCTCACATAGAAAAGAGAACTCCCAAGAATTTCATTAAAATTGAGAATAACTTACATGAGGGGTTGGGAACTCCTTTTATAAAATGCCAAAAAAAAAAAAAACTTCGAAAAAAAAAAAACTTATTCTCCAATTATTTGAAATTATTTATAACCTCTACATGAAGACGTATCTGTATTGTAATTAATACAGTCCAAAAGAAATGCAATTCACTACTTTTCTTTTAACATTAAGCAAGAATGATGAATATAATTACATTGAGAATTTGTACTCCTGCTACTTTCAGGACACATCGATCATTCAGCAATACTCATGCGAGTTATTACATGGAACCGTTCGTTTAAGGGCCTTTCTCAAGCAGAAAGTGCACAAGATGACTTTGCTAGTGATGAATTGGAAACACATGCAACCATTCTTGACAAGATGCTTGCGTGGGAGAAAAAGCTTTATGATGAAGTTAGAGTGAGTTTCTTACATATTTTTAATGCCAACTTAAAGTTCATATTTTTTATTTGGAGTTTATTGGCTGCTAATGCCTGGCAAACTTCATAGCTAGCTGCACAGGAGTATTTCTCTGTTGAAGCTAATTACAGATCTCTCTTAACTCTTAAGCAAACGGAAAGATCATTTATTGTTTAGATCTAAATATTAAAAGAGTAAGCTTTGTTTAGGCCTTTCTAATTCCTTAAATTATAAATTGGTAAAACTTGTTGCTGAAGTTTTTTGTTCCTATTGTAATGAATTTTTTCATGTCTCTTGTTGACATTGGTGAATATGAAATTTCATACTCCCGAGACTATGTAAGAAACTTCTAATATGACAATCTTTCATGTTTGTTATATAAATTTCGTGTCATCCTTTAAGTTTCTATAAGTTAAATAAGCTAATATTCTTTTTTCTTTGTTTGGAAATAACCTTGTGGGTTGTATTGGTTGTATTTCTGTAATGGAGGGTGCTTCTAGCTTGATTATATTTAGAACATCATTGTGCATGATTAAAAAATAAGATACTATTTAATTTATAGAATACTAAATGTTGAATTGTTGTTGAAATGGGTAAAAAAAGAATTAAGATGTGAAACATGGTAAACAAGACTTAATAAAGAGAAAGTCATGGATGAACAAAACTAAGAGCTAAGGCATGGACAAAGAGCTTTTTTTTTAAGTCGCGTGGACACACATGAGGATATCTGGTTATTTCATTCAAATAATCGTCTTCGGCCATTTACCCTCATCTATTCTGGGTTCCTTGGAAATAAAGCTTTATATCCTATGCAGACTTCACTTATTTGATTGGGTTTCGGTATCAACTTGGGAAGGTACTGCCTTGATGTCAGATCTTTGCAGACTTAGTTATGGGTCTTAACGAGTGGAAATACAATTAAATTTGTATCTGTTTACTAATTAGATGCTGACGTGTGGAATTGAGGTGGGTTTTAGTCTCAATTTGGTTTGCATTTGGGTTGAGCTGACTTATTATTAGCTTCACCGCTATTTGCTTCCATCGTGGATTGTCATTGCGCAATCAAACTCCAATGCTTACTACATCGAAATGCTCATGCAAAGCCTCCGTGTGCATCCCATGGTTGGCCCTTTGTCACAAACCCATCTTCAGTTTGCTATTCCATGTCTTTGTTTGATTCTCTCTTGTCACCCATTTTCAGGTAGATCTTTGTTTGATTCTCTCTTGTCACCCATTTTCAGGTAGATTTTGTTTGATAGGTTGAGACAAGCTTGTATTGCATAATACTGGTGATACATGGTTGGTATTGAACGATACAAATGGAGCAAGTAATTTTCTTAGTGTCGTCTTGTTCCTTCTACCTGTGCCCACCGTCCTGGGACAAGATTTACAACCAGACTTTGATCTATGCTAATTGCTAGATATGCATTTGTTTGTAGGTGCAGTTGGCGCATTGCTAATTAAAATCCAGTATGGGAATAATTTCCATTTGTGTTCAGGTTATCTAAGATGATCTTTGGGCTAATTGTCATTTTGCTGCATTTTAGTTTTTTTAAATTTATTTATTACCTGTTTGCTTTTATTCTCTACAGAGCATCCCTTAGGTTTTAGTTGTCTGCTTGTAGAACTTTGTTTGCTTGCTAATCTGCTTTATGAAATGATCTGCAAATCCTTGCTTATTCACTTACCTAACTGATGATACAAGAATTTTTTTCCATACAATATCCATATATTTCTGAACTTCCTTTTAGTTTCATCAATCGTCAAATATCGTAATACATTTTAGTCTCTATACAGGCTGGTGAATTTATGAAAATTGAGTATAAGAAAAAGTTGGTTATGCTGAATAAGCTAGAGAAACGTGGCATTACCTCGACAACATTGGGAAGAACCAAGTCAGCTGTAAGCCATTTGCAAACAAGATATATAGTTGATATGCAGTCAATGGATGCAACAGTTTCAGAAATTAATCGTCTTCGTGATGATCACCTATATATCAAGCTAGTGGAACTAGTTAATGGGTAAGTTGTTACATATTGTCTCACTGGTAAATGGATGTAACTACACGTACATACTTTAAAGCATGCATGTCCTTTTTTTCACTTCTGATATGGTGGGATGACACATAACAGCAAGGAATGATGCTGAAATGAGTGTTCTAGTTCTTATATTTGATTTCTCTGCTCTTGGGATATGTACTATTATATACTTCGTCTCTATGATGACCCATCCATGCTGATTTTTATATGCTTCGCTACCAGATTTGATTTTATTCATGCTGTCAACTAGTTGAGTACACTTGACACGATAAGTTGGGATTTTGAAGCCCTAGCCATGTGATTTCGACGGCTACCTACCTGCAAACTAACCGTTGTCTACTTAAAGTCCATATCATTCAATTACACTAGTCTATGCTTACTTCTTTTGTGATTTTCTTGTCTTCAGCTGCTGCAAATATATGGATGACTAATAGTTAGCATTAGACTGTAAGACAAACAGCACCTTGAGTCTTCAGATAGACTAAATGATGGTTTGTCAAAAAATCAGCAGGTCAACAATCTGCAGAAAACACTGATCATAATTAGGGCTTCCAAATTCTCGTTATTCTCATGTTTTTGGATTATTAGAAATTGCTTTGGTCTTCTCTCGATCTAGAAATGGTGCTATTAGAATAAATTGCTAGTGATATGGTTTCAATTCTAACTTGATTTTTTATTAGCTAGCATTCCCAAAATCTGGTTAGCTGTTATGTAGTTCACTAATTTTGATGATTCCTAAGTAACACCACGTATATTAAAATGTTTTCGAGTGTCATTGTGCATTGAAACTTAATAACAAACTTCTTATTGAGAATTTCCGTGAACCTTAATTTGAGTATTTCATAGTAGTTGGTTTAAAGCATGGTCTGAGAAGTTATCTACTTGTAAAAGGCATTGCAATCTAGTCATGACAGATTTATACAAAAATTTGATAAATTTCATTAATGTGAGTTCATCTTAAATTTAGCTTCTTATTTCTGACCTTCATTATTTCCATTTGATAAGAATGGCTAGGATGTGGGAGAAAATGTGCGTGCATCATCGCAGCCAGCTTAAATTGATAAAGGACATCAGAACCATTGACATTCAACTTCCTCTGAGGGAGACGAGTCAACAACATCATAAACGAACTGTTGAACTTAGAAATATAGTAGGAGAATGGGATTCACAGTTACAAAAGCTCATCGATCATCAGAAAGACTATATCAAATTCCTGAACAGTTGGTTGAATTTGAACATTATCCCACTTGAGAACAGTGGAAAGGAGACAATATCTCAACGGAGGCAACCTGACCCCCCTATCAAGGTCCTGCTACATGATTGGCAAGACCAGTTAGAGAATCTTCCACTGAACCGTACTAAGATTGCCATAGGTAGCTTCTCAGCATCGTTGCATGCGGTTGTTCTGTGTCAAATTGAAGAGCTAAACTTGAAGTTGAAGTGGGATGATGCCCGGCGGGATCATGAGCGAAGAAAACGAGAATTTGAGGAATGGAATCTAAAGTACATGCAGAAGATGGCAGAGGTCACTGGTGCAAGCAATGGTGACAGAAAAGAGGGCACATATGAGCAGGATAATATCGCGGAGAGGAGGAATGCTGTAGATAATGCAGATATCAAGCTGAAGAGTGCAGAAGAAGCCTACAGAAAGCAATGCAAGGTGGCGAGGGACAAGTCTCTGGCGACTCTAAAAACACACCTACCAGATCTCTTTCGAGTTATGTCAGATTTCTCTTACTCGTGTTCGGAGATGTACAAAAATCTTAGTTCCATTACTGGATCACATAACCCGGCAAAGGATAGTTGAAGCATCTCACTAGAGTTTTTATTTTTTTTATGTGCCTGATTTTATGTTTTATATAATTCGCTGTCAGTGATTTTACTGCTCATTTACGACTTTAGCTGGTGAGCCTGGTACTGATAGGAGAGAATATACAAAGGCATTGCTGTTAGCATTTCAATTTATTGTTACAAAAATGATAATGCAGTGTACAGATATTTGTTCATGCGTGTACAAGTTATCTGATTGCTTCTATAGTTTTCCTGGTAATATGTCATCTCATGTTGTTGTCTTTTCATGTTTTATGGTTTACTGATTAAGAAGAGTTCGATGACAAATTTCCAACAAAAAATAATCATTTTGATGACGGTTGACTTAAGTAGGTTGGATCAAGTTTACATTAGCAAAGTTTTGATGTGATCCAACAAAAATTACATTAGTTCACATTTTTTTCACATCTTAATCATGATGTGTTTTTGCTTGCTAGAATAACCACCTAATAATGAATCCAAGCTTATACAAATAGGGAATAAATGCTCACTAACAGGAACTAATACATCAATCTTAATGGCATCGTATAATCTATAATCTATAACATCAAATACAAATCAACAGTTCGATTTTGATAATGAAACCAGCTTTACATGGCATCCTCCTCATCGAAACTCTGTGTGTTGATCATCTGGCAAGGATAAATTTAAACTGCGAGCAAAACGTCTGGCTTTAAAACGCACCTCTTTCTGTCTCTAGTTCTCTACCTTCGCAATGTCAATGTAAAACTTCAAGGGCAGGAGAAAGAATGAAATGAATAATTTCATCAGACAATAAAAGAAAACCTAAATCTGTGCAGCCAGGACCTCATTCCATGTGTCAGGTATACCTGGCAGGCACCAGTGCAAACAATCTTGAATACCTGGTGTACCTTTAATACTGTACTTGGATATATGACCTTCATCCCTCAGTTGGGATAACCCAGTGATATCCAAAAGCACAACCCTTGTGCCGGTGACTGGGCTTAAGGCAGCAACATTATTAGCAGCATTCTGCAATACCGTGCTCCCTCCAGCGAGAGGCCTAATATTATCACAAGTACCACCAGAATTCCACTCTCCATTGAAAAAATGCCTGGGAGAAATTGATCTATAAAATGCTTTCAGTCTTGGATGTTGTTGTAACTGGCTATCTAACCACTTGATGACACTGTGAACGGCAAAGTCTTTGGCACTGCCCATGGCTGCAAGTTTTCTGTCAGTGTTGGGTGATCCATTAACAAACATTTCCCACATATTAGCTCTAAGCTTCCCTCTGTTCCAGTGGTGGCCGGTGTTCAGTACCAGAACATCAAATTTATGGAGATTTTGCCTTAAAAATGATGTTGGCCGATCAAGGTGCATCGCGTAACTAGTAGCTGGGTTTGACACATTTAGAGGTTCAAGATCACAGAGCGTCGCAGACCAATAGTACAAGATGGTTGTGTTAGTGTTTGGGAACTGGTAAGCCCAACCATTTGGCCGTTTATCATCGGGGCTCATGGTAAAACCATATTGTAGCCCAACATCTTCGACATCTGGTCTTTCTTTACCACCAGTGACCATACACATTAGTGACTGAAATTGTTGTCTTCCCAATGAATCTCCTACAAGTGCAATCGTTTTGTCCTGCATCCTGGCAGACATTCAACCCATTAGAAGATAAAAGAGTTGATTTCTCTGTATCAACATAATAAGATAAACCTGTGCCCAGAGCTATGACAATCAATCAGCAGCAAAGATAATTGATCATAACAAAATAAATAAATAAATAAATAAATAGCACCTCCTCAAGAAACTGGAGCCCTCAAACTCTGGCATATCACAACCTTCTGGTTTCCATCTGAATTTCTCATAGGAGAAATCTTCACGCTGGGTTAATCTGCATGACCAACTTTCAGAGAGCCATTGCTTACATTCAAATCCAGAATATAAAGGTCTGCCCTCGTCTGCCACCCATTTTCCCTTGGCGAAGTTGCATGCTAAAAGAAACGAATATATGATAGCACTTTACAGGATGATTTCCAAATGAGTCTAAAATGTGAGTCAAACATGACAAGCATGATAAATGAATTTCTATCCTATTGCATCATTCATCATACGCTAAAATTTCTCCCATATTCCATGATGAAGGTAAACTTTCAATATGAAGAATAAACTCATCCAAAAAAAACAGAAACAGGATTACACAGGAGAGAAATATGTACAATATGAAGGATCTTAAAGAATAAAACACTTACTTTTTATTTTTACAGTCTGCAACTCAAAACCCTTGTTTTCTTCTGTTTCTTTACTTGATGTGGTCAAACCTACTGGATTATCACTATGAACTTGAACCACTGTCTCACTTGTCTGATGAACAGAGGTGTCTGAATCCGGAAAGTCTTCCTCTGCTAATGGATGCTCGTGAACATATTTCACATTGGCAACTGCAATAAGAATGAGTCACATCCTCAAATCATCAGAGCAAAGAATATAACAATGACAAAGGTGGGAGAAATCATACGAATGAAATAATATAACCAACCTTGAGGAAAGAAATCCTGCTCCTGTTGTTGGTGAAAAGGATCTTGGTGTGGAATTCTCTCCCATTTCCAAATAAGTAATGTTGTGAAGACGATGACAAGAGTGAGTGAAAGCTGCTTACCTTTCAGTCCATTCAGACTTCCCAATTTCATACCTTATCAAGCGAGACAAATCACCTTTTAGCTTAAGTATTTGGATCGCATCATATGACACAATTTCCTGTCTTCCAAAGAAAAAGAATGAAATAAGTGGCTGGCACAAGGTTAAATTGGGCTATATGTGAATGGAATAATCAAATAGCTTCATGAAGAATATATACTAAAATCATTCAGATCATCTCTAGTCTATCTCTTAAATTACCACTTGACTATAGAAAAAAATTTCAACCTTCCATTCCAATATTTTTACCTCTTAGGTAGCAGATTGCACAAACCATAGCATCAAACTTAACCAGAATACAAAAAGCTAATAAATTCCTTGTTGATCTATGGATGCTAAATCATAAACCGGACCACAAAATTCTTTGCCATTCTTTCCTAGAAAAACACATAAACATAAAACCACACCCATGTTTACAACAGCTATAGTAGAAAAATACCAAGAATATTAAAGAAATCTCAATTTCCAAAAATACCTTCCATCTCACATTTGTTAAACACTAAAGTTAAGTCCACAATAGCTTTTGGCAGGGGTAATGGTAATATACTATATAGAAAACTCTCATTAAATAAGGTGAAGTAGGGCAGGAAATCATGGAGTTGAAACCACACTGATGCAAACCTAGATATTGCAGTTTGGCAGATTCGCATGTACGTTGACTCACAATAGGATGTGATTCTTGCTCCAAAAAAAAAAATTATCATCACAAGATTGAATAATATAGTAAATAAAAAATCTAAAAAGTATTTATAAATTATGCAACACGCCATATTGCTCAATGATGGAACCATCCATTTCCGCATAGTCTTTGATCCAGAAAACTAGGCCAACACAAAGTCACCTAGAAGGATATATGCAAGTAAACAAGGACAAAGCAAATAATAAAATAGATTTCTTTAACTAGATTAACTTTTTTTATTTTATCAACTAAAATAATTTGGGGCATATAACATGATTTGAATGTCATTTTCCTAACATGACTTTGTGATCGATCCTCTTCCAATAGAAATATAGAATTGACCTTGAAATTTTCTTGATGATAAAATCTATCTGAGATGAGATGTGGACGAGGTCAAGCATTCTTTTGATGAAATTCGTCTACACAGCCTTAGAAAGTCATTGCAGGAAGTGACTAATTTGAATGAGATTCTTAACTTGCATAATAAAAACACAACTGAAATGATACTTTTGGAATCCAACAATACTTGCCAGTGACCCAGAGCAAACGCATTAGATTATATGAGGATAGTCATGTAGAGAGTATGCGTATGAGTGATTAATCAAGCAAACTAATCGAGGAGGATACGATTATCCAGAAGTTACAGTTTTCTTTGTGCACCATATTTCCAACTCAGTTATGCATAAGACCAAAATATGAAGTGGAAAGAGAAGGAAAAAAAAGTGTTCATCCAACATCTAGCGGTCGCTGTCCTTGTGCATGAAGTTGAGGAAACATTCACCACATTCAAATTTTTAGCATCCGAAGCTAATTTCGGGAGAAAAAAAACTAAGGAACATCAGAGATCCGTATAACATGTTGGGCAAAATCAAGGTAAGAATTTTAAAAAGAAAAACTCAGACTTGCCTGGCCAAGCTTCCCAGTTAACATCAGAGATTAGTTCAAGAAACTAATCATCTAACAAATATCCAACCAAATGCTACAGGATAAAACAAGGTATTCCCATTTTCCGGGTTTCATTTTTCCAGATGAAAACTAACAGACGATGTAGAAGAAGGGGAAATCGGTCCCTACCGGTGCAGGGCGGGATCCAACCGGAGCGGCGGAAAAGAGATCGATGACGGAGAGGAAGAAGAAAGGGAACGAGAGCGTGACCGTGGCTAAGAATGGTTTGAGGAGGTGGCGGAGAAGTGAACGGGCAGCCACCGAGTTCTCCGACAAAACACCAAAGCAGAGAGGATTCCAATATATCGTTCGAGGCATCGGATCACATACCGGGTGTTACACACGCCGTTACGCAGATTCTTTTGAAAATGTATGCACGCATCGGATCAATTACTCCATATAACAGTCAAATGTCAACTAAAATATTGGACAAGCTAAAATAATAATAATAATAATAAACATCAACTTCAAAAAAAAATATTAAAAGTGTAATAACAATGGAAGGGAATTTTAAAAAATATATGTGCTTTTTGATAAATTCTAAAATATACATTTAAGGATTCAACCCTTATTTTCCTTTTTAACTTAAGTCTTAAACATGTGTGGCACATTAAAACAGACAATTAAGTTAACACTTTTAAGCAAAGATTAATGGTTAAACATGTCTTACCTTTACAAATTTGGCAAAGAAATTTTGTTTAATCATATAATAAATTTATCTAATGTTTGTCTTTTTGATTCGCTTATTATTAAATGAAGGATGTCCCATTCAGAATATATAATATAAATCACATGATATATAATCACAAATAAATAAAAAACTCGATATTTGAATATCATTAACAATTTAATTTTTTTTCTTCCTTTTGTTATTTTACTAATGTTTTGGAAATCACATTTGAGAAATATTATACCAGATAGTTGGTTTTGATCGTCAAATTAATTAAATTGATTAACTAAACAATAATATTAAAGATATAATTTATAGTTTATTATGTATAAAAAAAGGTTATATGTGCTCAATAATATATTAAAAATAATGAGAGACATTTTGAAAATAATATATTAAAATTATAGTGTGTTTTTTTTTGCCTTGATCCAAATAAGTGAAATTTTTGGTTTGGCCCATAGGAAAGTGCCTTGTTTAGAATAGGTTGACCCTATTTGGATAATTATTTTCATATAAATATTTCTATAAATATAAAAAATAATATTAAAATATTTAAAATATATAAAGTCGACACATGATAACAACCACTAGAGGTGGAACATTGTTTTCTTTGTATCATAGGGCATCAAATAAACATAGAATTTTCAAAATATGGAAGAGCAATCGACAAAAAAGGAACTATTGGTAATTAATTAGGGATGATAATTGTTTGATATTGATTTAACAGAGAAAAGCTAAAACTTATGTTGGAGAAATAATTGGATTATATTTGTAAATAAAACTTAAATACAAAAAATTTAGTATAAAAAGGAACATATACAAATAAATGATGAGAAGAGATATTTTTAAAGTTTATGGAGTTCTAGTGCAATAATGCCATAACATTTTATTTTTGCTAAATATTGATAAAGGATGGTAAGAGAGAAGTCCAAAAATTTATAAGATAAAGAGCATGAAATTAATTTGATAATTTGAACAATTACTACATAGGTGACCCACAAAGAATAGCATGTGTAATAAGAAAAGAGTTGTGGCAAAGTGATCTTATCTCGACACACATAAAATTATGACAAAGTGATCGAACTTAAAGATAGCTAGTGAAATATAAGAGATTACACTTGAATTATAAGTTTGAAGTTCACATTTTCAAATTAGTTTACTTGATTGAAATGTCATCTAAGGAAAAATGGATTCTTTATGAGGTGTTAAACAAACAAAATCACTATTTATCATGCAAATTAAATGTATTTACATCTATTTTGTTATTTAAGGTTTGAATAGAAGTTATATATTATTTTCAACTCATCAAATATAATTCATAAGAACCAAGGTGTTAAGCACAAATTAATTTAACAAAAAAAAAAAATATCTTGTTGAACATGAATTATCATTAATGTCAAATACTTTGTGTGGAGGAAATCCGACTTCTGCCTTGCCTTCCCTCACCAAACATTCTCACCTAACTCCCATGTCTCCACTTCTGTGAAAGAAACGAAGATTTCTTGGATTCAGCAAATTCTTTTAATCACAGGATAATTATTTCTTTCTGCAGCAATGGAAAATAATCGTTTGATGGTCTAGCTCGTTTCAAACCTAACGGTCTTCACTTCTGGTAGCTGATATGGTCCCGATTCCCATCCTAGGAAGTAGATGTATTAGCTAGCAAACCTTCTCTGTTTCTTTCTCTACTGTTTCCATCTTCCAACACTTTTCTTCTCCCACGCCTGCTCCTTTATGGACCTCGCAAAGATTTCTGCAAATAATTACTGTTCTCCAGTGCTTGTTTTCATATGTTTGTAGGTTGCAATTTTCTATTGAAGTACTACTTGTTTATTTTGCTTTCCACTGTCTCGCATTAACTGTTCTTGTTTAAACTAAATAATTCTCGTGGGAAGGAGTTGCAGGTTGATGTAGAAATGCAACATGCGAAGAGTATGCAGATCTCGAAACCAGTGGCGTCGAGGCCTTCTCGCGGCTTTAGGTCCTTCCCTGAGCTCCCGACGAGTTCTTCTGCGTCCCTTGTTGAAAAACCAATCGCTAGTAAACCAAAAGCTACCAGATTTAGAGCTGCATCCAGTGACTCGGCAGCTAAAGCCGTATCAGTACTGATGGTGAGTTGATCTGAGATGAGAATTTTTGATATCGATGATCAGTTGCGAAGAATTTTCTTCTGTATCTCCCTGCAGGATGATACGTCGGCAACGGAGATTACGAGAACAAATATTCTGGTGAAGCCCACAGCAAAACCGGTTTCCCGTGCCACTGCTTCTCTCTTGTCGAGCCTGGTTAGTGTTTCGGTCTCATGCATGATGCGATCGAAAAACTTGTTATTGATTTTAATGTTTCTATGCGCTTTTTCATGAGCAGGGAAACGCTGATTCCACTCAGCAACCACCAGTTGCGAACAACCAATTTGTGGAGCGAGAACTGAAGCAGACGTTGGAGGCCTCAAACTCGACGCGACAGAGCCAAGAACTCGACGCGAGAAATCAACAGCCGGCAGGGCAAGATCGGCAGTCTTACGATGGCTATAACTGGAGAAAGTATGGGCAAAAGCAGGTGAAAGGCAGCGAGTATCCGCGAAGCTACTACAAGTGCACATATCCCACATGTCCAGTCAAGAAGAAAGTCGAGAGGTCGTTTGATGGGCAGATCGCCGAGATTGTGTACAAGGGCGAGCACAACCACCCGAAGCCTCAGCCTCCAAAGCGAATCGCGCCGGGTTTACAAGAGCAGGCCTTTGCTGCCGTCGCCGCCGACGAGAACAGTAGAGAGACGGGCAATCTGTCATGGAGCAGCTCCCTGTTGGAGGTTAACCCCAAGGAATTGTCCATGGCACCAAGCTTCTCTGCGCAGGTGCAGTTGCCTCATCATCGTCTAATTAATTCCAATTACGGCGGCGTCACCAACCAGACGGCCGATCGCTCTGCCATTCAGATCTGCACAGTCCCAACCAGTGCGGGAGCAATGGATAATTGCATGCTTCATGATTGCAAGAGAAGGTAAGCGTGCTGCAATTTAATGTTCTGCATAAAAAGTAGAGAACAAAATGAACTAAACCAGTTTTGTGTAAAAAAAATTCAAATCAAAATTCATAAGGTTTCAACCTGAATCGAGTCACATCATGAGAAGAATTATTGAGTAAGCCAGTGGAGCCTCTCGTTTTGTTCGATCTTGATGAGTCAGAGGCACATAAGCCTGTGGATAATTGTGCTAAAGGTATGTGGACCAATGGCAGTATGAACCCTACTGGTGTTTGGATGTATTTTCTGCCATTCTCACAACGAGATGGAGATTGGCGAGTGTGATGACAAATTTCCACCAAGACATTATTGGAAATTAGAAAATCTAGTGGAGAATTGAATTTTCTTCTACCAGACAAAGCAAAGTCGATGTTTTGAGGGCTACCGTAGAAGACTTTGTGATGGTGTGAAATTATCAGAGTCTGTGATGGCCCAAAACAAATGAATCTGTCGTTACTTCTTTGTGACAATCAAAAGCTGAAATCAATCTGTGGCCTCAAAATATTATCATGTATATTATACAATCTTATTTGTTCATTCATTATTGTATCAACTTAACCAGTTCCTTGGTGTCTCAGGAAGAATGAAGACCCAATTAGTGGTACAAATAGCGTTGGAGAAACTTTTACAGACCCTCAATCAGTCATTCAAACCTCTGCAGAATCTAACATCTCCGGAGATGGCTATCACTGGAGAAAATATGGACAGAAAGTAGTGAAAGGCAATACCTATCCCAGGTAACTTTTTTTTATAAATTTTCTTCTCGTGCTCTTGTTTGTTCTAAGCCAGAGTAAAAAAAAATAATTCAAAATGATCTGTGACCCAAAGTATATCTACGTATACCCTCATGTAGTCAAGAAAGATTAACTGTTCTTGCAGAAGTTATTACAAATGCACAGCCCCAAAGTGCAATGTGCGCAAGTACACTGAGAGGGCTTCGGATAATTCCAACTATATCGTGACAACATACGAGGGAAAGCATGATCACGAGATGCCGATGAAGAGGACCAATTCGGTTGTGACTAATACCGAAACACCACCTTCTCGAGGATGATCAACTTGAAGAATACATCATTTACGAGGAAAAGAAAGCAATTTCACTAAGCACGACTTGAAGGGAGAGTGTTTATTCGGCTTTTATCTTCCTTCGCTTTATATTATCTCAATGTACAATTTTTGATACATTGCATTGTTCGTAGATTCCCAAACGTTTGGTAATTATAATCACGGGAAAAAATAATAAATTATTGTACTACTTCAAACAACTTTCTCTCTATTGTAATAAAACTACGTAAATGAAAAAAAAAATGTATACAGGGTGTATATATCAAGTAGTGGGAGAGGCCTAGTTTGGACAATTTAGATTACAAGGGCCAAAATTTGGCATTTTCATATATCAAGAGCCTATGTCTAGGGAATTGCTCTTTTCTCTACTTTGATTATCACAAAATCCACGTAATTTGAGCTTCGTTTCAAGATTTTACGATTCCTACTAAATTTACAACAATGATCACTTTAATCTTCTTAAATTATTATTATTATTTGCATCTTGAATATTATGGTTCTTCCTACAGGCAGTTTATATGCCTGTGGATAGAAGACTGCGAAGTTCTCAACAGTCAGGCCGGGCTTAACTCGGTTTCCTGGTTTTTCAATACACTAAACATACAACAGAGCAATTCAATCTTCAGAAATTAAACCAGAATAAAATTTTGCCAATTTTTAGTCTACCGCTACAGTTGGGAAAGGCAAGACACAGACTAGTAGTCTTGGTTCGAGCAAAGTCACAAAACACCATCATATATGAAACTATTAGCGCAAGGTTATCGAGTTTTATCAACTTTTATAAGTTCCTGTAGAGTCATTTGCTCTTCCGGTCGCCGTTGTAATCGTCAATCAGTTTCGCAACATCTTTCCAGAAAAGACCTTCAACAAGAAGACCTTCCTTGGTAAACCTGAAAACAAAGGAGGAAAAAAGGGGGTAAAGATACAAAACAAAGAAGCGGAGTTGGATCACTTGGCAGTAAAAGCAAATTGTAACAAATCGACAAGCAATGGTTCTTCCCACTTGTTAGTATAGATGCATTTATTTCCAATTAGGGAAGGGATAGAAATGAAATATGCACATTCTTTCTTTCTTTTTTTTAAATCTAAGCTAATGTCCATAATTTATGTTAAAATCTGACAAATATTAACTTTCTGTCTATTCGTCATTAAAACGCTAACATGTCATCCAAGCAGCATTATGCAATAATAATAATAATACAGGGATGGTAGCATGGATAAAAATAAATAAAATAAATAACGGATGCTAAATTTTAACACAAATTGTGGATGATATGCTAAATTTGGAATAAAAAATAAATTGCAAGAATATTTAATGGTAATATTACATTAATGTATTAACCTGTATAAATATGTACCTTCAACCTTTCTCTACATCTATCTCAAAGTCCTCATAAGTCTTATATCTAAAAAAATTAGGATAATGTGTTACAATTGTTTTCTCAACAACTCAATTCCATAGAACATTTCAAAGATATTATTTATATTTTTTTTTCCAAATAATTGTCTCAATTAAATTTCTAAATTTTTTATTATTTTAATGTTTTTTCTTATCATGCACCACATGAGTTTTAAACTAGTACATGAAGCTACAAACAGCTACAATTGATGCTGCCTAATTAATATCTGATGCAGTGATATGAAGGTGCCTTCAGGAGTTGTTCAAGAAGGTGCAGGATGGTCAATATATGCCTTAGATGAAAGATAATAACGCTTCCCCACATACATAATAGGTGACACTGTTTTAGATGTTTGTTCAAATAATTAGTGCATTACGCAAAAAAACAATTTGTCCAAAACTTACCATTTTGTGACACTCTTCGTCAGGAGAACTGGCTTATTAGCAGAAATGGACTTTGGATCGGCACTTGCTATTGTAAGGGTGTAAATATCAGAGAACCTTGGCAGCTTGGAAGACACAACCAAACCAGTACTATAGGATCCCTGTTGCCAAAACAAAAACAAACCATACATCATTAATTTTTAAAAGATACAAGGATAAATGAGCTTAAAATGCGTATAGTCGACATTGGTTAGGTGATGCCTAAATGATAAGCTCCAAAACAGATTTATCAACCAGGCAAGAACGGTAACAGGAACAGTTTGTCCATTCAAACCAACCTTTTCAAGAGGTGAAGGATCAGAGGAAAGGCCATCTGAGAATCTGCTTTGTCTTTAATATTGTTAATGATGGAAAATTAATAGGGTCAATCCCTAGGATGTCCCCACTGTCTATTTATTATCATTTTATATTTTTATCCTTGTTCCTTGTATAATCACAAGTAGCTTCTCATCTATTTACAATTAGCTCCTTAACACTCCAACTGATTCAAAAATATTGTAAAACTCAGCTCACAAAGATATACTCAATTCTCCACTTCGAAGAGAAAAAAAGAAGTCCAAATAAAAAGTAGCATTTGAGTCAAGGATGGTGCTAGCCTCAGTCTCGAGAAAGAGTTGTGACATGCTCAGAGCTAGTCATTGTGCTCTGGAATGATTGAGGCTTTGACGTCCCTCTTTTGTATATGAGAGCAGCTAAGGTACTCTAAACAGATATAGGAAAAAATCTTCTGCATATGGCGATAAAAGATATATAAACCAAGTACAATTACACAGTGTAACACAGTGTAAGATAGTATATATCATCACAAGGGAAAACAATTAGGGATGGCAATGGGGCGGGGCAGGGGCGGGTTTGCCATCCCCATCTCCGCCCCTGAATTACATCCCCGCCCCTATCTCCGGTTTTTTTTAATCGGGGAATCCCCGGCCCCGCGGGGATTAAATCCTCATCCCCGCTTTCCATCCTCGAGAATTCTCGCTTCTCATCTAATATTTACCGAACTAATCGGGGAATCCCCATCCCCGTTCCGATCTCCATCCCCATCCCCGTCCTCGTCCTCGTCCCCATCCCCATCGTGTTGTATCGGGGCGGGTTCGGGGATGGAGATAACATTCACATACCTGCCCCGGTTTAACTTCGGGAGATTTTAAAAATCCCCAAACCCGCCCTCATTTCAAGTTTTCCCCACGGGACCCCGAACCCACGGGGAAAATTGTCATCCCTAAAAACAATGGTGCAAAGGATCTGACCTCAAAGAGCTGAAGAAGTCAAGAAGGCATGCAAATTATCAAATAGAATATGGTGAAAGTTGCATCATCCCAAAACTTGAGAAGAATTTTCGAGCAAAATAGTAGTGTATGGGCTGTTTTGACCAATTATCTATTCTTATTTTTAGCAACACCATTCTATTAGGGTGTACAAGGATAGGATGATTAAAAAAGCCACCTTGGCAAGAAAGGAATGATAAAGGTATGAAAACAATATTCCTTAGCAACGACACACCTCACAACTTTACTATACACGCCAAACTAGATTCTTATCTCAACAAATAAAGGGGGGAAATAGTTCAGAATGCTCTTTTCCTTTAAAAAAACATGATAATTTAGAACTGTATAAAAACATGGTTGGAAAAGTCAATCAAGCAAACCAGATTCAAAGCTTTTGAGTTGGAACAGGAAGAGTAGGTACAAATGCAATTATAACCCAATATATTGAGCACAAACAAGGAATACACAAAGGAATTGACTAGATTTGGATGAAATCAAGGGACATTAGAAAAAACCAATTTAAATTAGATCTTCCAGAGATCGAGGATGTTGGGAGGAAGAAGGATCGACGAACAATGGAGAGGAGGAAGGATACTTCTTGAATGGTTCTTGTCTCTCATGTCACACTTTCTTGCTATCCCTATGAGGAAAATGATCAGTTGAGGACTTCTGGCAGAGACAACTATAATATACCAAATAAGAGAATAATTAATAATAACATGATTTATAGGGTTAATTGTTAAGCATAACATAAACTTTACAGGATTTAACAAATCTATCATAAAATTTTTGAAGCAGTAACAAATCAATCATGGCGTTTGATTTCTGTCAAATTACTGTTATGTCTTTCTTGCAATGAAAACTGTCTTTCTTGCAATCCCTATTTTTAAATTGAACCAACGGAAACCTAAGGATCACAAATCACTATACGTAGAAGCTCAGATGCATCATGCCAAACCAACTTAATAGATATAATCCTAGGTTACAACACAGTCTGTCAAAATAGAACTATCATATCTAGAAATAAAACTATCAAATTCAGTTTGTAAACCACATATAATAAACAATGGAGCGGCGATACTGGACTAGTTTCCATCATTTGCATTTGGCTGTATCAGAAACGTTACATAGATTACCCAAATCTGGTTATTGACAAATAGAAAGAGTAAAAATATAGTATATGCCAATGTATTGGAGTAAAATAATTCATCCAATGGTCATCATAAAAATCTACATCAATTGAACCGAACGAAACTCACAGCAGGAGGGTGAGTGAAAAGGAACGCATTCTTCTCCTTTGTGTAACTGATGAACTGCAGAAGCGCATTAAATACTACATACTTGCCCAAGTCAAAGGGAAAACTCATCATAAAAATGCCAGCAAATTATCCGCTTCGTAACAAAAAATACAAACTTTTTAAGCAACTTAAGAAGAAAAGGATATAATCCGATGCAAGTGAGAAGAAAATCCTTGTTTTCCGGGAACTTTTTCGGATAGAACTGTGCGAGGAGTGCGATCGCGATGATGATGGATCCGATCAGCAGCCTGACGTTGCTCAGCCTCACATCTTCAGTGTACCCCCGACTCTTAACGACCTGAATCCAATACAAGTTAACACCACCTCAGAAACCCTAATAACCGAGAGATCTAGGCAAACGAGAAAAAAAAAATCGAGGATACGGAAGGATTGGGGAGGGAGACGCTACCTCGGTGACGGATTCATCTAGAAGATGCTTGATGGAGTGATGATCAAGGAGGTTAATCTTTTTTGGGCTCTTCGCCGCGCCGCTGCTCCCCATATTCCGCTGCTCTTCTCGTTCTCTCCGAAGTCGCCTCCTTGTCCTCCGAGACAAACCGGTCCTTGATACCCTATTTGGCTATTTCCTTCTGTTAACGGGAGTATTTATTATTTTATTTAGGTGAACGAAACGCTATTTAGATTATTTTTACGCTCGTAAAATGCAATCTTACTGGATAGTGGATACGCTGGTAAAATTGAATTTGATAGAAAATAAAATAATTATTTCTAGTAAATAAAATTGATAAAAAATGATAAGGCTTGATTGTTATGGTAAATATTACAACTTATATGTTGTAGCATGTAATATGTTAATATATTATATATATATATATTAAAGTTGTATTTTTCTAAGCATGTAATATTACATTTAAGTCCTTTTAATACATATTATTTATACACAGCTCCCTAATATTCCCCCTTCAATTGATCTAAAATATTATGAAAACTTAACTTGCTACACGTATACTCTCTTTTGTTTTTGCTACACGATGATAAAAAAACGAAACATTCCTCCCTAGCGTCCTCGTAAGTTCATTCCATAATTAATACGGAGAAGATAAATCATGAGAATTAGTCTAACTAACCCGAATAGTGATCAATATTTATTTTTACTACACGTATCATGAAAATTAGTTCGGTTACATAAATTTTTTCAGCGATACCGAGACTCATACTGATCTTCGATTATCGTTCCATTCGAAAAAAATTCTCAATATTATAGTTGGGATTTATTAACTAAAAAGTTTAATCACTACACCATTATCTAAAACTTATATATATATATATATATATTAGATAATTTAAATATTTAATTCTTTAAATTAATTAATTTTAAAAATAATCAATATGATCTTACGATTTTTTTATCAATTATGAAGATAAATTAAAAAATACTTACAATTCAATATTCAATCGTAACATTCTTAAGTCTATCATCTTATTAAAAGAAAAACATTTTTATAATATGTCAATTAAATTTTAAATACTTAATTAATTATTGAAATATTTTATCGCTGCATCATAATTCCGAAATTACTATATATATATATATATATATATATTTGATAATCCAAATTTAGTTTTTCGAATAGATCAATCTTAGAGATAATCAACTTGATCTCATAAAAAAAATTTATCGACCATCAAGATAAATTAAAAAACATAAAAATCTATTAAAATAACAAATATTTAAGCTCATTTTTCACTTAAAAAAATTCTCTATAATATATTACAATTACAATTAAAATTTAAATCTTAATTTTTTTAATTATTTATTAAAAAAAAATTAATCATTATCTCATATCTCAGTGACAACTACATGTATACTCACATTGATAAAAAAACGAAATACTTGTCTAACGCTCCTATCAACTCGTCTCGGAATCAATACAAAATAGATAAATCACATAAGTTAATTTATTAATTCGGATAATGATCGATGTATAAAAAAAATAAGAATTTGATTATTAATTAAAATTTAATCTTTAAATTTTATGATGATAATATTTTATATATTAATCATCCCGTTCATCTAGGATAGTCACACTTATACTCGATTTTAAAAGACGTAGTTATTAAGTGTTCTAATTGATCGTTATTTTAAAAGACGTAGTTATTAAGTGTTCTAATTGATCGTTATTTATAGGATAGTGTTATAGAGAGATGAATGAATGATTGTTTCGATAATATTTCGGACAAATAATTTCTCAAAAAATCTTTTATTTATTATAATAAAATAAAGATTAATTTATGATGAAAACATATCTTAAGAAAAAAAAATCTCACTGATTAATTATAAATTAATCTCATAATTTATTTACTTTCTAGATGGACTATGCGATTATAATCAACGTGGCTACAAT
>JBBUKS010326586.1:0-20298 GCA_038050645.1 Hedychium gardnerianum
ACGATAGCGACGATGAGTAGCTTATTTTGAGGTATATTATAATATAATTTAGTTTTTTATTTATCTCTGTGTTTCAACGATAAATATTACAATATTTTTTTTTAATTATAGTCATCTCTATTATAAAATATTTTTTCTTGCTTCATTTCAGATATGTCTATCACCATATACAGATATCTATGATTTTGGAACTAAGATATGTTTTTTTCTCAGCAATAAAATATGTGTTATTAGTTTATGTAATTTTAGGATAGATAGTTATTCATTTTATAGTTTAATTTCAAAATTACTGTTATATTCATAACCTATAATATCTTATTTTATGCAGGATTGAAAATTATATTGAGTATCATTTTTGTATTGGATGTCTTATATCATATATTATTTCTTATTGTATTATATTAGATGTTACCTTATATCCAACGTATATGTTCGGATTTGATTATGTATTGTATTGTTTGTTATATTTAGATTATGAATTGTAATAGATTTATTTATTATGTTTGGATGTATTGTGTTTGTTATGTTTAGTTGTATTGTGTTTGTTATATTTGGATATATTGTGATGTTGTGTTGGTTATGTTTGTGATAACCATCGGTTCTACTGGTTTCTTATGGATATGTATTTATGTAAATAGGGAAGATAGAGAAACAAAAAAGGTCTGTAAAAAAAATTTAAATTAGCGACGAAATTTTAAAATTTTGTCGCTAATTATCGTAACTCATCGACGGAATTTTAAAATTCCGTCGCTAAATTACGATATATTTTTTAATTTTTTTTGTATTTAGCGACGGAATTTTAAATTTCGTCGCTATGTTTTTATTAAAAGAATATATATATATATATTTAGCGACGAAATTTCAAATTCCGTTGTTAATTATTGTAATTTAGCGACGGAATTTAAAATTCCGTCGCTAAATTCTTTTTACAACGGGCTGATTATGGACCGAATTATTCGATCGCTAATTGAAATTAGCGATTGATTAGCGACGGAAATATCCGTCACTAATCGCTATAATTTTTGTAGTGTGAAATGATATATTTTTTTTGTTTAAAAAACGAAGTGAATTTTTTTATTTCATCCAAATATTAATTACTTTAAAAAAAAAATCTCCAGGAATTTAAAGATTACCAAATACTTTTTAAAAATTAAAAATTTATAGCATAATTAGGTATCCGGACCTAACTTAAATGAACAAGTACATACGAATGAATACTACCCAGCATCAGATAAAATGGATATATCAAAATTTATGAGGTGAAAATGGAATAATCGGTAAAACTGTTATTGATTAATTGAAGAAAATTTTGATATCTTAATGCTTATACCATCATAATTAGAGTCGCAGGCAAAGCGCGAGAATGAATATCAAATTTAAATCGGTAAAAGTTATAGATATATTCTTTCATATAAGATTTATTTTAATTTTTTAATTTACTTTCTCTGATATGATACAGAAGTTGATAATAAATTTTATTTTTTTACCGAATTAATTTATGCATTTCCAATTCTTTCAATAATGGGATCGCCCTCAATAATGAGAGCAATTTACTGATTCTTTATTCATTTATTGCTAGAATTTAATGATTTATGTTTTGAAGTTAAAATTTTCGGATTTGACTCAAATTTTAAGAGACGATGTAAAAATTAAATTAAACGGAAACGGCTCAGTAAAAACTTTCCGTCATAAATATATTGGATTCGAATTCGGCGGTGGCTGTATTGGATCGGATCTACTTTTTGTATCCAATAGAGCTTCGACCTAGTAAAAGTAAAACCCTATCGATGAGGAAAGGGGTGTGCAGTTTCCAGGAGGGGTTTGGAGTAGAGAAGCGATGAAGGTGGTGGCGTTGGTGAGCGGCGGCAAGGACAGCTGCTTCGCGATGATGCGATGCGTGGATTACGGGCACGAGGTTAGTCAATCGTTTTGCTTTTCGGTTATAGCAAGTTGGTTCTTCGATTGCAAGATTTTAGGGATTTGGTTCGGATAGCAGGTCGTTGCCCTGGCTAATCTTTTGCCACTTGATGATTCCCTGGACGAGCTCGATAGCTACATGTATCAAACTGTAAGCATCTTCTCTGAAGTACCTCATCTTCCTTCTTCTTTCTCTCTGTCTGCTTTGCTTGTGATATTGCGGACGTTACTGGTTTGGTGTGTTTACTGTTACGTACTAGTTTCCTTTATAGGTTCGTAACTACGTACGTGTTTCTATACTTGGTGACTTTGTAAATTTTATCCTTTTTTTTTTGGAGGAAGCAAGTCGAGATCAGACCCGGGCTTTAATATTTAGATAATGAGGAAAGACAAGATTTTGCAGCCTAATGACTAATGGAATTGAGAGATTTTATTTAAGAAGGGAGAACTGACGGGGTTGAGGTCACTCTACTACAACTGGTTGGGATATACTCAGCCCCTAAACCACCGTAGTATTAATTCCATGTGAGTAGATGTTGTGGTGCACATCCTCAAACTATTGACCATTAGATATGCACTACCTAGAATGCGAAAGTCACCTCAGAGAGGAAAAGTGCAACTGATATCAGCCTCCTATAATAGAACAAGATAACCGGAAAAAAGAAAACATACAAGAGAGAAAAAAACAGCATGGTTCAGCTTAAGAGGAGACAATTGGCTCAATAATATTAGAACAAACATTTTGAGAACACCTGAACAATTTATCTTTATCATTTTCTACAAAAAGCTATTTTCATTCTCCCTGGACTTCTCCCTCAATGCTGGGAGAAATAAAAGCAAAACTTCTCCTTATGAACTCATAAGATACAACACACAGTGAGAATAAAAGCCTATTCTCTTTATGATCCTCAGCCATCAAGTGGTCAGCACACCTATCAAGACAATACTTGTATTTGATACAGATCCTAACCTAAAACCCACAACTATAAAATAGGTCAATACCTTCTTTAGATTGTTGTTGGTTGCATTCTGTGTCTGTGAACCTTAGCAGTGCAGCACGCACTGCATTCTCATGCTTGGCGATGTACGCTGTGTTATACGTTGAGTTGCATGATACCCATGCCCATGCCCATGCCCATCTCATTGGAATCTCATCAAGAATTTTGTAGTTACTATTATAAGGCTCAATTAGTTAGAGATTGTTGGTTCGTGTGAACACGTTGAGTCTTATAATCTCAAGACATGGGGGAATGAATTCATATGTTTCTCTGGAGATATTTATAACACTTCTTTGCTTCTCTTTTCTTTGACTGTGTTGCTATTCATGAATAATTGTCTAGTATGACATATATGTTATGAACTCTTTTGTTGTGGGTTTGTCATAACTTGTAAGACTGCTCATTTGTTTGCCATTCCATTAGGTTGGACATCAAATATTGGTTAGTTATGCGGAATGTATGGGGTTGCCATTGTTTCGTAGAAGGATACATGGATCTATGAGGTATCATACCTTGATCATAATCTTTTTAAATCATACTTATTGATTTCTATCTCGATGAGTTAGTTTTATATGAGGCCTTTAAGGGTATACAAGATAATAATCCCATATACCTTTTATGAACTCATGTGTTTCTACCTAATTTAGATTGGCTTGACTTGAGGATTAATATAGTTTTTAAAAGCAAAAAATAATGCATCTTGTTCTTTGGTGATTTTTTTGTTGGTTTTATTCATCCATTTAAAATGTCTTATAGCTTTGAAACATACTCATAATTACAATTTTTGAAAAAAAAACTCTATCAATTAAGTTGAGCTCCAATAGAATTAAAAAAGTGGTAGAATAGATTTGAATTGAATAAACATGTTCAAAGACAACCAATAGATTCTATAATTAGAAGGGTGGAATTTATTAGAGTAGAAAGGATAATGGATATATGGAGACGAAAGAAAATATTTGTCAATTGAATAAGAAATGTTTTAATTTATTTGAATGTTATAAATTATACTGCTTTTCATAGAGCTTTATGGAAGAATAAGATTTATACAACCCATCTCAAATAGTTGGAACAAACGAAGCTTGACAATGAACTTTGTTGACAAATGCTTATACAATAAGTTGTCAAGGATTCCTATATATCTATTGTCTCAATCTTCTGTAGCATTTTGTTACTAAAGAATTCTGAATTCAGTTTGCTGCCATTGCTTTCTGATACTGTTTCATCTGCAGGCATCAGCATCTTAATTACAAAACTACTTCTGGAGATGAAGTTGAAGATTTGTTTATTCTACTAAGTGAAGTTAAAAAGCAGATTCCCTCTATCGCAGCAGTTTCTTCGGGTGCAATTGCATCTGATTACCAGAGACTGCGGGTGGAGAGTGTCTGTTGCCGGTTAGGTCTTGTCTCTCTGGCTTATTTATGGAAACAAGATCAAACTTTTCTCCTTGAGGAAATGGTAATCCTTAAATTGCTTTATTTATTTATTTATTTACATGTGTGAAGAATCTCTAAATGAATCAGCTTCTCTAAGTAAAATTTATGTTTCCCTAACTTTTTTTTGGCTTTACTGTTGATTTTCAGATTAGAAGGGGCATTATAGCCATCACTGTCAAGGTACTGATACTCATTGTATTCCATAATCCTGTTGATTTCTAATCACTTTGCTGTGATTGGTTCAGTTTCTTAGCTGATAATGATAAGATTTTGCCCATATCTTACCTTGTATGCTTGATTTATCTCCATTTCCCATGGATGGATGATATTTACACTTGTATCTTCTTGTTGTCCACTACTAATTATTATAATAAAGACAATATATGGACATTGGTTTGATTCAGTGACAGCACGCTGAGGATTCTAGAACATGCTAAAAGTGAATTGGCACATCACAAGTAGTGTTTTTTAAAGGTTTCTCAAATGGTAGATATGCTACAGTGAATAATGTTATATTAATGCACTGACCGCTAGTCCTTGTAGCACTCAAGAGAATTTGATCATTGCACAGTAGAGATAATCATGGAAGGATTGTAAATGTACCCACTCAATATTGATGTCAAATTTTCTTATTTTGTTCAAGAACAAATTGGGTACTTGTGCCCAAACCACAAAC
Source organism: Hedychium gardnerianum (assembly GCA_038050645.1). Lineage (NCBI taxonomy): Eukaryota > Viridiplantae > Streptophyta > Magnoliopsida > Zingiberales > Zingiberaceae > Hedychium > Hedychium gardnerianum. The sequence continues at coordinate 5,025 of JBBUKS010326586.1, forward strand.
TTACTGTTAATAATTTGTTCTTTAGTTTATACCCTCAACATTCATCCAATTTATGCAGGTTGCAGCTATGGGGCTTGACCCTGCAAAGCATTTGGGAAAAGAACTTGCAAAACTAACATCCCATCTACTCCAGGTGAAAGAGTATGTAGGCATCTACATTATTTCATTAACTTTTCATTTAAGTACGAAAGATGATAGTTAACTAAAACCGAAAATATTAGCAAATAAACTACGGATTAACACGCATTATCATTTCTAATTGCAAATTTCTTTTACAGCTTCAGTGGTAAAGAGAACTAGGAAATGTTTGTTTAACTTAGGTTGCCTATGGGTTGTAAATTGATGCATGATAAATTAGTTTGAAAATTTGTGATGCTCAGTAGAATATATCACACTGTTTCTTACGTAGTTCGGTTACTGCAATGATTAAGGGCGGAGGAAGGTTTGGACCATCGTATGGCTTTAGAACCATTTAAAATTGTAAATTTTCAAGGAGACTCCAATACATAAGCATGGACAACAACATAATAACTTGTCTTTTGAATTATACAGAAAATTGTTGGTTATTTTGCCAATATCTAACTTGGGAAAAAAATTAGTAGGCCCTGACAATGAGTGTCGAATCATGTCAAAATTTTATTGCAGATCCCAAAAATTGCGGCATAAAGCTTGTTTTTGTACCTATGCTGCTAGCTGCTTATTATCATTTTCACCCATGACTGGATAAGTTATCAGTCTTGTGCAATTTTTTAATCAATGTGCTCTTACATGTATATTGATATTGTGCTATGAGAGTTTGGTTGCTTATACTGTTATTTTAATACTGAATTTCTCCATTTGATAGGTTATATGGTATAAATGTATGTGGTGAAGGAGGAGAATACGAAACATTAACACTTGATTGCCCTCTCTTCTCAGTGAGTTCTCAATTCCATCTTATTTAATGCAGATTATTCTGATTAAGCATTTTTTTGGGTTTCTCCAACTCTTAATGTTCATGCAAATACGATGACTAAGGTTCCACTCCCTCAGCTTGCTGTTTTGAAAACTGATTGGTCTTTTTCAATCTTTTCTTTCTTTCTTGATTTACGCATGTATTTTCTAATAGAAGATCAATATTTGCAACTTCCAGAATGCGAGGATTTTTCTTGACAAGTTTGAGGTGATTCTGCATTCACCAGATCATATTGCACCAGTTGGCATTCTTCATCCTTTGACTTTCCATCTCCAACATAAAGATGAGTTTTCAAGTTCCAATACTAGTATCGCTAGTTTGACCAAAATGGGTTATGTATGTGAAGTACAAGGAGAATCTAAATCAGATGATACAGTTGAATCTCTATCTACCTCTTTGCAATACAATATTCCTGCAAATAAGAATCTAAGCTTAAGCATTTCTAGAAGCAACAAGGACATGCTTTCCATCGGTTGCTGGGTTCAGAATCATTCCAACACTTCACAAGGTATCAGCACTTCACCTTGCTGGTTTGGATGACTGGATTCCAGTGATTAGGATTTTGCATTTGCAGGCCTACAGGAAGATCTCACTGCTGTTCTCTTCAAAATTGAGTCGAGACTCAAGGATGATGGTTTTGATTGGCAGAATGTTTTATACATTCACCTCTATATTTCAGAAATGAAGAACTTTGCATTGGCTAATGATGTGTACGTAAAGTTTATTACAGAGAAGAAGTGCTTCTTGGGAGTGCCATCTCGGAGTACAATCGAACTGCCTTTGCTGCCAGTTGGCTTAGGGAAAGCGTTTGTCGAAGTTTTACTGGCCAGTGACCATGACAAAAAAGTTCTACATGTACAGAGTATCTCGTGCTGGGCACCTAGCTGTATCGGTCCATACAGCCAGGTAAGGACTATATTTTAGTTGAATGTTAACCTCATTTAGCCCAAAAATTATAATTTATTCTTACATCAAAGATTCGTCGACTATTGTAATTGTAGGAAATATGTAAACTGTAGTATTAATTTCATCATTAGTTAATGTTGCATTAGAAATGCAAGATGTTCTATAAGGTTGTTTTAGTTTTTTTGGATTAATGATAATCTTTAAGATTGTAGATGTGCTAGAGGTGTCAATGGACTGTGCATGAGATGATTCTGTCAAGCTGGATCAAGCCATCATGGCTACGATGGGCTGTGCTTGGAATGATCTGACTCAGCACCACCCAGTCCAGCATGGTCTGGGGCACGACCTTCCATTGCCTTGCTGGTTTGCTGGGCTATAACTTAATAAGAAAAAGATATAAAAAAATAAAACAAAATTGGAAAAATCTGTGGTAAAATAAAAGATCATTAAATAATTTTCAAAATTTCTAAAACTTAGTTAAATATTATTTGTAAAATTAGGTAAAAATGTATTTGTGTGTGAATGTGATGATTTTATTCTGGGCCAGGCTTAATCCGGTGCCGTTCCCAGGTAGAGAAACTCACGCCTGAAATGAGCCTGCAAATTTATCAGTTATGGGGTCACACTTGGCTTGATTGATGACTAGATCTGCATAGAATTATCAGAGCCTAATGAATTTTCAGATGTCATACCTTGAGAAGGGGTTTAGTGCCACCTTAAGATACCTTTTCCCAGTAGAACTTTCTGCATGTATACGCATAAAAACCATGGTGTTCTTTTGGTTACTATGGGTGAGGAAACAAAAAGTGCGGTGAAAATTATTTAACTTGAAAACTGTTTAGGATACTATGTTGTAAATGGAAATATTAACATAGTCACTTTGTTTTTCCTTTTCTTTCCTTGATATATAACCTAGTAGTTATTGTTATACTCATATATGACTTTGCTGTTTCTCAACACAAGTTTTTAATTAAAGTCCTCAAATTTAGGCAACTTTGCATAGAGAAATTCTCTATATGGCAGGGCAACTGGGACTGGATCCACCCACAATGGGACTTCGTTCAGGCGGGCCAGCTATCGAAACTGAGCAAGCACTAATGAACAGTGAGGCTGTGGCCAATTCCTTCAATGCCTCCCTCGCTTCCTCTTCTATCTTTTTGGTGGTCTATTGTGCTGCCTCTGTCACTCTCCGTGAGAGAACTCTAATTCAGCACAAAATGGAATCTTTCCTGGAGAATCATAACTTGCAACAGTCCAAAAGACTGCACAATCCAGTTTTCTTGTACATTCTTACTCCGGCTCTTCCCAAAGGGTATTAGTACTTGGTCTTGTTTCATTCCTCCTTCTTGTTTGTCATTATTAACTCTTGTTTTACAGAGCTCTTGTGGAGGTAAAGCCCATTCTACACGTTCTTGCAAATATAGATGATGAAGCTGGAAACAGTTCACTACAACCAACTGGAAAAACTGCAACATGTGATTTTCATTTTGTCGAATGTTGCAGTTCTTGCTATCAGATTTACTCAATTAGTGGAAAGATCTGTACAGCCTTGGTTTCTGTCACAAAAGATTTGGCAGCCAAGATCTGCTTCACAGATAAATCAGAACTGAGCCCTGTCGGTCAGATGAGAATAATCATAAAATTTTGTATTTTTTCGATCAATAAGATCCTTGTCGACCACTGTTTCTTTTGGGACAACTTGATGGTAAATTTCTTAAGAAATTATCCTCTTGTTTATGACCTGGTTTTGTTGAAAGTTATAGTAGCTTGGGATTCTAAAATCAAATTTCTGCTTTGCAGTATTTGAAGTTCTACTACACTACAAGTAGCTCGCTGACAGCAGAAACCCTGAATCTCGTATTTTCAGAGGTTTTTGCTGAATTTGCAGAGGCAAACAAAAGTCTCAAGATGGGCCATGATCAGATTTTCAGTCTTATTCCAGTTTTGAGCTCAGGACGATCAGCATCTATGGAAGACATCATCAGTTGTGAGTTATTTGCTTCAAAACTATGAGATACTGAAAATGAAGGACGAACGGTTAAGCAACTGCTTTCAAACGTATTATTGGATAACTCGAAATGTATTTATTTATTTTATTTTATTTTTTCAAAGATTGAAAATGATCTAACTTGCACAAAAGCATCAAGGTCGAATTGGAAGCATAAGCTTGGAAGGATTTCAGATCATTCCACTTTAGGTTCTTTTCAAAATGCTGTATCTATTGTTGTATTGATGGCTTAGAAAGCCAAGCCTAAGCATTTTAAGTTATTTAAATTGTAAAATTTAATTGATGACTATGCCCCTTTTAATTTAATTTTGTTACTTTTTTGTATAGAAAATAATCTTCTGAGCTAGTGAATAATTTCGAGTTGGATCTCCCTACTAAAAAATCCTTAGAACTACCCATTCAGGTTTCCAATTACTTGTTATATTGAAACTCTTTTGTGATTAAATACTTTAATGAATAATATTTTATATCAAAATTATTTTAAGTTCCGCGGATACATTTTATACACTCGAAGTACCATTTAGAATATTTGGCCCAATTTGGATTCAAATAGCCTATTCAAATAAATAATTTGATCTTAAATAAAATGTTCTGATACAGTGAAAAAAATATTTTAAATTGGAAAATTTCGAATTTGAATTGTAGTATTCGTCTTGTTCTAAAAATATGAGCAACTCTCTATAAATTGATAAACAATAAAACAAAAGTAGCTATTAATAAAAAAAAAAATAGTTGGTATCAATGTCTAATTTACATCGATTAATCTTAAGACGATCTATTCGATCTCACAAAAATTTTTACTGACTACAGGATAAATCGAAAAATACGTATAGTGAATGATCTATCAGCTTAACGTTCTTAAATCAATTATTCATTAAAAAAAATTATCTGTTAATTCATTAAAATTGAGATTTAATCCTTTGTATGAGAAATTACTATTTTCTTATTTCAATCATTCATTAAAAAAAATTTATCAATTAATTTCTCTTAATTGAGATTTAATTCTTAGATATCTCTAAAATTGAGAACATACTGTATTGCTACTTCATTGCCCCGGGTCAGATATTAATAATTAGCTCTTAATATCATCGATTTAATAAAAACAGTAAATGAGAAATTAAATTGTCATTATATGTTTCTACTTAAATTCAAGTGTGATTATTAGATTTTATTTCTCAAGTAAAAAAGAAACAGTTTCCCCCCAAAATTGATTTCAAAATGCTCCTTTTTATTTTTTTTAAAGATCAGACGAAGAAATCAGGAGAAATTTCATTTTACTCATCAGATTTATCTCCTTTTCAAAATATTTTTAGAGTTTTGAGATTATTAAAATACGTCGTAAACGTTAACATTTTTTTATCATTTTATTTTCAATCAAGAAAAATGATTTCATTTGGTTGAAATTATTTTCTTTGATTTTGTAAAATAATTAATGATGGCAGATTACGATATAAAATAGTTACATTTTCCAGAAGAATCGATGAACCGAACCAAGAACAAATCCGAATAGAATCGTCTCGATGCAGTTCACTATGAACCTATCCAATGTGCCTCCGGATCCTCCCAAAATCTGAAGGAGTGATGAGTAGACGACCTACCGATCCCCACTTCCTCGTCATAGAACTGCTTGTTTGCTTGTGCTTTTGAGAGAATTCTTTCTTCTGTTCCTTGGATAAGGTTTTGTTATCTTTGTCCCTCTCATCTGCATCTGATTTTATTTCATACTTTCTTTATTTTCTAGTGTTTTTTTCCTGAAAAACAAGTGTTTTTTAAGTTTTAACCAAAAGAAAGTGTTATTTCACTTTTTTTTTAATGTTATTCTCAAGTAATAGGGTTTAAGAGAAGCTACAAACAAACAGAACATAGTGAAGATGAAGCATCTGCATGAGATTTCGTTTCGTAATTTATTTGTTTTTCTCAAATAAATTTTAACCCGATGAATCATTTCCTGTTCTATTCTTGGTTTAGGTTAAATTTAAATTCACTGAATTTGGGTCTTAGGGATTAACTGAAATGCTGCATTCAATTTACCATTTTCAGGCACTAATAACTATGACAATGCTGGCAATCTCCATTTTTGATCATTACCTGTTCTATGGATCCGTTCTCATAATGTTATTTTCAAGCCATAGAGTCTAAGAGAAGCTACAAACTGCAAAAAGTATAGCATAGTGTAGGAGAAACAACAGCAAAATATATGAACAATGAAGAATAGTCACGCAATCATCCACAAACATAAAAGTAAAATGGAGGAACTACTACAACATTATTTGAACTCTAGCCGATTCTATTGTACACATCCAATTTTCTCTCACAACCTTGCCAATGGCCTCTGAATTTGATTAGAAATGATTATGATATAAATCAAAGTGCAGAAGTCGCTGCTTGTCTGGTTAATGCTGATAACTCATAGCAAAATTCAGTGGGATGGCTAACATAATTCAGAATTCTTCGACTTTATTCCATAGTAAAAAATTTACTTTTTAACTGGTCTCTAGAAGCAAGAATGTTCGTCATTTGAGAATTACCAACTCGAATAACACACCACCTTTTCCATGTTCAAAATTTAAATTTTAGCTCAAAGCATGTCGGTGGATGATAGAGTTGTACGGCCAATGAACTTAATTTTGAACTTGCATATCCTGAAACATTCTCCCGGAGGTTGCACTTACAAGCGCTGCAGTGAAATTTGGATCCTTGGTCAATGATGAGGCTATCTTCTCAGCTAAAACTTTTTGGAGTCCAATCAATTCATGGCCCTTATCACAAATGTTTGAATTTAGTCCTTGGTGTGTGAGATCGAGAGTAACTGTTGAGTTTGAAGAGTTGAGAGATAGAAAATAGGGATGTGACGTATTTTCATGCATGGTGTCAGTAAAGCCAACTGGTGAAGGTCGGCAATGGTTGTGCTCGGCTTCATAAGTAGCTACTAACACTGTCCTATCCTCTGCACTCCTCTGTACCTGATGGGAGATGACTTAGAAGAGTAAGTCTCTGTCACTTTAATGGTTCAATGTTGGTAACTTACAAATTATGTATTAGTATCTTAAGTTTAGTTTCAGATCATTGTGGATAATTATAGCTTCAGTAAGTCTCATTGCTATTAATTTGGTCATCTTCTGTTTGTTGGTGAATCATATTTTGAATATTGTCAGTGAAATTGTTTTTTTTGTATGTATTTTTTTTTCTTTCTTTTATAAGCTTTCAGAAGAGGAATCAAAGTGGCATTTTCACCTTTGATACCATAATCACTATTACCTTCTTCTTAACAGGACAAGAAGGTGCATAAGAGCATCTAAAATAAGCTCTCGGCGATGGATTATCTTTTGTGACCTTCTGACCATATTTCCTCCATTGGTAACCATCTCTGACCATCTGAAAGAAAACAGAACCTTAGGCAACTGATTCCATAATTAAAAAAAAAACAGATTCTTCGATTGATCTAACCTTAATAAAATTACTCACCAGGCTTGAATCGGATACATCAACTCTTGTATAAGTTGTGTGGGCATTATTGGGCTTGATATCTTCTCTCAATCTCTTGCATGAATGCTTGGTTATATCATTCTCAGTCTGATTTCTGGTTCCATGAATTCTATCAAAAAGAGAATCATCGTTTCTGTTCATTTCAGTGTTTTCAATCTTCCTCTTTCTTGTCATTGAGAAGGAGCTTTCAGCTGGAGGAATGCTTTTGAGGTCCATTAACTGATCTTGGAGTGCAATGATCATATGCATCTCGTCAATAATCTTGATTAGCTGCTTATTCTCCTTGTTTAGTTCGTTCAACTTAGTTTCTAAACCCCCACCCTAGGTCCAACGATGTAAGCATCGTATAACAGTTAGCAATTTCAGAAATGAGATTAGTGGACAATTGGATACATTAAACCATTGCTTTACTGATTCTTTCCTATCCTATTATCAATTTACTAAGGTGCATAGGTTCCCAATTTAAGTTTTTGAGCAAGAGTAAGAAGAGCTATAAACATGTAGATTGATATATACTCAGATATGTGATTAGTTACTGTACATGTAGCAATTGCATACAGAAATCCTTTGTTCTACTGATTCTTTCCTAACAATAGATCAATTTACAAAGGTGCCTAGATTCCCAATTGGGTAGGTCTTTGAGCAAGAAGGTGAGCTATAAACATAGATAGATACTTAAACGTGTTTAGTGAACCACACAGTTAGGAAACCTTTGTTCTGCTGATTCTTTCCTAACAATAGATCAATTTACAAAGGTGTAAAGATTTCCAACTGAGTTTTTAAGCAACACGAAGAAGAGATACAACATGCAAATAGATACTCACAGAAATGAGATTATTGGACTGTCCAGTGCTAAGATCAAGATTAAGTAAGGATGGATTAGTCCGTTGCTGATCCATTAATTGAAGAGCAAACACAACTTAACTAGTAGATAATTTGGTGGGTTTTAGAGGTAGGGGAACCCTGAAAAGAACTGGTGGGAACAATGAGGACCCTTATATAGACTTGCATGCTTTCATCATATATCTTTTGTATGTCATATGATGTCGTCTCCCTGATAGTCTCTTGTTTATGGAGCAAGTCTCGGTCGGGAAGAGTATGATAAAAGTTAAGAGTAGGTTTTCTGTGGAAATTGGAAGGAAAGTGTCCTATGATTTGTTTGAAGGAAAAGTTCTTGCCCCCAATTCTTAGCCTGATTTATTGCCATGTTCCCTTTTTTCTTATCTGTTGCTTTCTTCAAAACAAGTCAACAATTCCTGCTTGACTTCAAAGGCTAACCCTCAGGCTATGTACACATCCTAGGCACACTCTATTTCCCAGTAATGTTTGTTTTTAAAATCAGCTGCGAAAATAATTACAATACCGTATATGAACAGGTCATTCTACTTATTGCAATATGGTAATTCCTTTCTTTTCTAAATCTCCAAAGGAGAAATTAAAAACTAGGGTCTTTGTTTTGAAACTAGATAGAGCAAACAATGGGAATGGAGACTGATCATGGAAATGCCTGAACAACTACCAAAAGGTTACGCTGCTATTCTTCAATGCTCGTAATAGATAAAGATAAACATTGACTCCAAAAGGTTACGCTGCTATTCTTCAATGCTCGTAATAGATAAAGATAAACATTGACTTAAAAATTAATGAAGTAAACTTGACCTTGGAAATCAAAAAGATGATAACTTTATCTTCATAATGAAGATTTTGTCTCACAATTATAGTTATAAAAATCTATTGGGAAATCAAATCGGATGACTTCTGGATCACCATTGGTTTAGTGATTGGTTGGTGGATCAGTTTGTTGAAATGCATATTGCTTTGGAGATTGGCTCAGCCAAATCCGTTAGTCAGACCAATGTAGATCAACTGGTTAAATTGCAAATCTATTAGTTGTATTCATAAATTTTATATTTAAATAATGGCAGTGACTTATATTCGGAGTGGCGAGGATGGACTTTGAAGGATGGCGATAAACAACATGAATAGCTGGATCAAAGCATGGAGAAGTAATAATATTTGGAGATTGAGAGTTCAAATTCAAAGAAATTAATTGATTAATTTTATCAGAGGGTTTAAAATACCTTTCTTTTATGTCATTGTCTTTGAATAACAATATATTGGGCATTGTTTCTCGTAGATTCCATTTTAGTTCTCAAAATATAAGCAAATGATATATGAACAAACTGACTCGTTGAGCGACTTGGTTTGAATTTTTTTCCTCTTCTTAGTTTCATCTCTGAGTTGGTTTGTTTTTGGTCTTTGACCACGAGGTGGAACGACACCACAAGTGGATGTTAGATAACTCATTTGAGATGGGTGCCCATGGTTAAACCCTTCTTAATGATATTGTTATATGAATTTAAACTTTCTACATTTGACTGCGATTTCTCTAATTTTAATTATCACCACAAGATCAAGCAATTCTTGGTCGAATTAGTTTGGTTTTGATGGCTATGCTGATAATTAAAATGAACCAAGTTTGATAAGATGATTTTTTTGTTGTTCTTGTACATCTTTATATTTCTCCAGAAAACGCATATGAAATTTAAAATACTTTTCTCCCACTTCTCTTGAATTATTGTATTTGTATATTTATGCTTAGGACATTGTTTAATTCCTCTTTCTGAAAATGAGGTGTGCATGTTACAAAATGTTATCCTACAATTAAATCATTGCTGCAACATTTTCTTGAAATTAATTAATGAGCGTAAAGGTTAACATAATCTGGAAAAGATAATATAACAAATTATATTAAAAACATTTTCTTCTTCTCAGTTTTTTTTCCCCTGGACAGTAAAAGAACAATTCAATTTTCTTCAAATTTATACTTAAACTTTATTTCTTTGGATTTATTCAGATCAGCGGCTGCATGTGAACGTATCCAGCCACCGAAGTGGTTACACGTAAGGTTTTGTTTTCCATAATCCTTTCCTTGAAAAACAAGATCTCTCATGCAATTACATAGCAAGTGTAGATTGACTCGACTTCCTGCACTTGTTTAAAGGAAGGCAAGCTACGGCTCTAGTTTATTCATTGTCACCTTGACCCTTAATAGGACACTTAGGAAATGAATTGATAAGAGCACAGGAAAGTTCTCTGAATTTTGTTCTGTTGAATAATTCAATAAATATATTTTGGGGACATTAAGAATTAATATGTTAGATGGCTTATAATCTATTTGTGGCATTATTTTAATTAGACGAATTAATAACTATTATTACTTTGCTATAAATTAAGAAAACAGCCAGTCACTAAAATAATCTGTAAAAGAAAATTAATTTTGTTATAATTGGCTAAGTTCCTACATCTATATAAATTAATACTCAAGGATAATTTCTAGAAATCGTATTTTGTTGAATTTTAATTTGGCTATCTTTTATTTTTACCTTTGTCTATTTATATAGCATTATAATAATAAAGTATAGTTTCTATGAGTTTATGATTGTTTTATTCGTGTGCTTAAGTAACTTTTTAAATTTCATAGTATAGAAACTGGTGTATTTAATTACGAGAGACTTAGATGCATAGTCTTCTCATCGTTCATTATATATTTTAATTGTACTCCTTAGTGTCATTACTAGATAATTAATCGTAGTACATGCTCCTTGCCGGGAGGCATGACTAGACTACTATATCCTCACCCAATTTGGTGCCACAGTGAATGCAATGACGCACGTCATGAAGTCACGTAGCTCTAAACTTAATCCCATTCCGTTCGTACTGACACCCACAAACTCCATGACACCTGCAGGCGACCGCGCGCCTATTCTCAATTGTCGTAAATGGACCAACGTTCGGGCTTCTGCTCAATGAAAAGATCGACAGGTATAACAACGGAGCCGCTACGAGTCAGCAAATTAAATGGGATGAGGGAGAGAAAGAAAGTAGAACCGTAACGATGGATGAGAACGGAGATGATGGGGTGGCTCTTCATGCTGCTTTCTCGCGAGCTCTTCGTTTCGAATTGGTTTGTTCTTCGCCTCGATCCTCCTCGTTATTTTCTTCGTGGGGTTTGATTGTATTCAACGAGGTTGTGGGCGTCGTCGAGGGGGTCAATCGTATTGACAGAAGAGAGTGAGCACGCAGCGGCGATCGGCCGGGTCGCTGGCGCTCTGTTGCGTGCTCACTTCTCTCTCTCTCTCTCATCGCCGTCGATCTCCTCGGCAGTGCTCGGTGCTGATCGATCATGGATTGCCTTGCGAATGACGATTGGAAAGATACGAGATTTACAGAGGCAGAGGTACAGAGCATGAAGGATTTTTTTTATTTTTTTTTATGTTTTCCGATCCTTTGTTTGTTTTTATATTCGTCGAAATTTGATAAGGCGAGCTAATCCCTTTCGCTCTTCCTTCTTACTAATTAATGTTTTGTGGGTAAATTTGACCGAAGTTAAAATGTGAGAGATATATATCACTACAAGAAAATTCTATAATAGCTATGGAAGTCCCGACGAAAATTTTATTCCGTCGGAAATCCCTGATCATCTAATGGAATACCAAATCCATCTGCCTGGGTGTCTGTCGATTTCTGACGGAATAAAAATTTCGTCGAAAGTCACCGAAGAAATAAAAATTTCGTCAGGAATCACCGACGGAATAGGAATTCCGTCGGTATAACCGAGATGAAAAATTAGGGCCGAACCCTAATTTTTCTCACGTGCCTGATCTTCCACTCCTCCCTCTTCTACGACTGTGGCGATCTCGGCAACGACGATGGCGTCAAACATCTCCGACATCCGATCTTTGACTCCTCCCTCTTCTTCGACTGTGGCGATCTTGGCGACGGCGATGGCGTCAAACATCTCCAGTGTCCTCTCTCTTTGGCAACATCTCCGAGGTATGCTCCTCTCTCTCCAACTTTCCTTTTCCCTTCCGCGTGCTCCGGCTGACCGGGCAAGCTCATGGCGACAGTGGCTTGGCCGACCGTTAGCTCACGGCCGGTAGCTTGGTTGGCCGCTAGCTCACGGCCACCAGCTTGAATGGGTGCCAGCATGCGACCGACAGCTTGGTCGGCCTCCAGCTTGGCTAGTCGCAAGTCTATAGTCGATAGCTTAGCCGACCGCTAGCTTGCGATCGCTAGCTTGCCTGGCCGCCAGCTCACGGCCGCCAGCTTGCTCGGCCCCCAAGTCGATCGCAACCAACAGTTAGGCCGGTGACTTATGCTCGACCTGTCGCAAGCTCAGCTACTCCTTTTTTGTATTTGTTCGTGATTGATTTTAGCTATTTTTTTGTATTTTGTATTATACTACATTTTTTGCTCATCTCTGGCTCCCGATCTTTGATTGCTCAGGTATAATTTATTAAACAATACGTATATGCTTTTTTACCTAGTTGAATTTATATGTAGGTTAATTTAGTATTTTGATCTATAATATGATATAGTCTCGTCGTCTGATTTGAAATCTAGGTTTCTTGTGATTTAGGTTGATACATATTATAAGTTCTTGGTTATTGAATGATGACTTAAACTATAGGTTTTGATTATTCGGCGAAATTTAATGTTTCTTATCAGGTTATATTTGGGAAAGCATGTTACATTTTTAATTCTTAATTTAATAGTTTTAGCAATGCATATACTTTGTATTCTTATTTAACTTGTATGAATTATCATCCCAAATATGTATCAAATACACAGTAAAAAAATAGAAACCTAAACATACACTTAAAATAATAGTTAGACAATTTAAAACTGATTATAAGTAATTCAATACAAATTTTAAAGTTTGATATGATACAAAGACCTTTGAGTATGAATTGAGCTCAGGATGCTGGCACTAGATTTAACAACTTAAATGATTTAAGTAAGTTTAATATAAAGACAATGTGAAGAAATGAGTTTCAAATTCAAAATAGGAGTTATAATTAAGCTTAATCTTTATGCTTGATTACTTTATTTAAGCTTAATTCAAAGTGTACAAGTTTAATAATATTTTAAATTTTATTCTCATTAGGTAACAATGTATATGAATAAAACTTGAATGTATAATCGATTAGAAAATAAATTTATCAGAGATGATTTTATTACTGAAGTTAAATAGTTTGTGAACTTTGATAAGAGTAATCCAGAATATATGAATGGTGCCGAGTTACAGTGTACGTGTAATCATTGCAAATGTAGAAATAAAGTCTTCCGTGATGAGGATATCGTGAAAGTATATATATATATATATATATATAATTTTGTGTCAAATTACTACAACTGATATTGTCATGGAGAGCTTTATTTGTATGAATCAATTGGACCTTCTGGTGGTTCGTCATCTGACACAACTACTATTGAGGAATCATCAACTAATGATATTGAAATGTAATTAATGGTTCACAATGCGATGAATGCAGATGATTATTCCAATATAGATGAAATATCAATACCTGAATATCAACAACTATATAAAATATTACAGGCTAGTGAAAGAGAAGTGTGGAAAGATATTCCTTTTGGTGATTCTCAACTATCAGCTACTATAAGGTTATTGAATATGAAAATAGAACATCCTTTTTCATAAATATGTTATAATGACATGTGTCAATTGATATCAGAGTTGCTCCTTGTAGATAATTGCATGACTGATAGTTTCTATAATATAAAGAAATTGGTTAGGGGTTTAGGTTTGTCCGTAGAGAAGATTGATTGTTGTATAAACAACTGCATGATATTTTGAAATAAAGACAGTAAACTTATTGAATATAGAATTTGTACGCACCCTCATTATAAACATCGTACTCGCATACCAGGGAAGAAGAAGAAAAATATTACTTGAAAAGTGATGTATTACTTTCTATTAACTGCTAGACTTCAACACTTGTATACATCTGCTGCTATAGCTTGCTACGTGATGTGACATCATGAGCATGAGCACGAATGAGAAATAATGTGTCATCCTTGTGATTTCTCTGCATGAAAATATCTTGATACTGTATTTTTTTCCTTTGCAATGGAACCACGTAATATGAGATTGAGACTTTCCGCAGATGGATTTTAGTCATTTGGTCAGTCGGGACAACAATATTCATCTTAATCAGTTATATTAACACCATATAATTTACCACTATGGATGTGCATGAAAGATAAATTTATGTTCCTTATTGTGTTTATCCCTAGTCCAACTAATCCCAAAGAGAAGATAGATGTTTTCTTGCAACTTTTGATTGTCAAGCTGAATGAATTATGAAATATAAGATCGGTGACTTATGATGTTGCAAGAAAAACTAATTTTATATTGCATGTTGCCTTATTATGAATTATCAGTGATTTTTCAGCATACTTAATGTTGTCGGGATGGAGCACGGTTGATAAATTAGCATGCCCACATTGCATGACAGAGTCTGATGTATTTTCATTACTTTGCAGTGGAAAAGTATCTTGATTTGATAATCATCGTAAATTTTACCAGTTGATCATCGTAAATTTTTACGATTTGACTTTTCCCTGCAAGCATTATTAGTCCAACAATAAATACCTGTAAACATTATTAGTCTAACAATAAATACATGCAATAAAAGAGTTAGCTAAACTATGTATGTCCAAAATATATTTATGACTTAGATCCTATCTACTCAAGATAAGAATCTAATCACGGTCTCAACTTAGAGTTTTACTTTGGACCTAAGTTGAATCGACGCCTAAGTCTCTACCGGGGACTCGATCTCATTGGATTTGCTCCTCCAGTTTCTTACCTCACTTACCCTTTGCCGAGTAATCTCCTCGACGTCCAATCTCTGACCTACTAGGTCTTCTTGTCGAAATCTCATATCCGGACTTTAGCCAATCGTCTGGTCCTCCCTGACCCGACTGGACTTCCTGCCAATTGTCTGATACTTTCTGACCCAGCTGGACTTTCTGTCAATCGTTTGGTTCTCCCTGACCCGATTGGACTTCTATTTGGTGTCTAGTTCTCTAGATTCGTCAAATTTAGTTAG
>JBBUKS010326804.1:0-20295 GCA_038050645.1 Hedychium gardnerianum
CTTAGGTCAATATGTTTTATCGAAAGATTTATAACCCCCATTCGACCTAACATACTAAATCAAATAAATTTTAATATGCATATTCTAATTCAAACCTTAGTTAATTTATTTTAATCTAGTTAATTAAATATTGATAAAAAAATAGTAAATAAAAAAAATATTTGAGGTGGTGAACGTAATCTTGATAACTACACGAGCGCACAGAAACTGATTTCATGTGATTCCGAGTTCTCTAGGTAATTCCACGAAGATTATAATATTTTATCCTTTTTTATTTAAGTTAATTCTGCGACGAATAAAATAATTCGTCGCTGATTCTGCGACGAATCCCAGATTCATCGCTAAATCTACGATGAATCCTGGATTTATCGCTAAATCTGCGATGAATCCTGGATTCGTCGCTAAATCTACGACGAACCCAAGATTCGTGGCAGAATCGGCAACGAATAATTTCTTCGTCGCCAAATTCCAACAAATTCTGCGACGAATATTTATTTGTCGTTGATTACCGACAAATTTATTTCGTTGCAAATTACGTTGTTATTTTGCGATAATTTAAATTTTTGTTGCAAAATTTATTGTAAATTTGGGATAAAAAATTTTTTCATAAGATTTTGTCGTTAAATCTTTATTTTTTTTAGTGTTCTCCTCCTCCTTAGTAACCACCCTCTCAAATCTAGCCTCTTTAATAGTTGTCGGCTTCTGATCCGTCCCTAACTCTGCGCCTTTTTGACTTGGGCCCTTTCTCTAGCATAGCTAAGTCACAAAAACCTAATTAGGGCCTTCCAACAAGGATGTCTACACGTGCTACAATCATGTGTCCTATTATTTTTTAAAAATTTACTTAATTATTCTAATGTAATTATTACAATTATGTTCTTCTTATAATATCTTGTAGAAAAAAAAGTACGGGGCAAGCGTTTCTCCTTTTAGATGGTTCTAATTTTAAGTAAGAAATTTTTCTTTCAATGAAAAGTGAATTTTAGAATACTGATCATTTAGATAAGCCTCCATTAGCGCTTCTCAATTTACCCTGGTGATCGGTGGGAAACTTTCATGAGACCGAGTCGATCATCTTAGGTCCGACATTACTAAACCTGGTTAATCATTGTAGAAAAAAAATATGGGGGCAAACGTTTCTCTTTTTGCCACAATTGTAGAAAAAAAAGTAGCTTTTTCCTCATATGCCATTTTTTTAAGTAAAAATATATTATATCTAAGAAAAAGGTATATCCAAAATTGGGCAACCTAATCAAGTTCATACACCAACATCAACTATCCCACATGACTAATAGGAATCCATCATACACCAACCTCAATCAAACCACATAGCTAATGGACCCGATCCATTACATACATACTCAGCCACCTATCTAAGTGAAGCATGTCACCTCCGACTTCAATCCAAAGTAGATGGTCTAGTCTATGATCCATTAGATAAGGCCCAAGAGTCTCCAAGGGGAGAGCAGTCTGCTCCTTAGCAGCCCAACTCCTCCGGGCATTATCCATAACCCAACCCTTAGCAAATCCAACAATTAACGGGTCGTGATTCGCAACATCGACTCAAGATCCGAGTAGATCAGCTCACTCATACTCGGATTAGGAAGCCCAATCCATATCTTGAAAGCTTGCTGAATGTGCCTCCTTGTGCATCCCAATTTTGGAGGGTGGATTCGAATTTCCCTCCGATGATACACTCATCCCTAGCCTTCCTCGTCGTCCGTGAACACATAGCAGAGCTCCGGTGATCCGCTCTTCCAGCAAGCAGCTCAAATCAGCCCAGGCTACAATGCCCGGGGCCTAGCAATGAACCAGCAGTAGCACTGTGCTTTCCCTCCCGCTGTAGAACTCATAACGCAGGTTGCAACGGCTCCCTTGGAGATGTTATTTTAGAAGTTTACTATAAGTAGATCATTAATTTTATCAATTACTAGTAAAAGTAGTAATTAAATCTCAACTATTGATTTTTTTTTCCAACACTTAGCTTCAAGATTTATTTTAACGGAAGCTCATCATTGATGTTGTCATCCACCTAAAAGCATTTTTTGCTAAGTAGTGAGCCATGCTCAAGAGCAAACAACATGACAAGTTAAAGTCTCTCTTTATAATGAATCATCACTTTTATGCCACATCATCTAACCTTGGTGTCTCTAGAGACTTGATAGGATTGATGCTAATAATGGGTGTAAAGGGATAGGTCTAATGTGGTATAATACAGGAGATAATTAGGTGGCATTACGTGGTCAAAAAGTCAAGGAAAATCAATAATTCGATCGAGGTAGCATAGGCGTAAATTTAATTCCTTGTGGCCTTGACTCTTAGCAGCTCCCTCGATCCCCGACCCAGGTAGCCTCGGCTCCAGGTTGCCTCGATGCCCGATAGCCCCTACTCTCCACGATTCCTAGCAGCCCCTGCTCCAGACAGCCTCGGCTCCAGGTGGCCTCGGTGCTCGGTAGCACCGACTCTCCACGGTTCCCAACAGCCCCATCTCCAGGTGCCCTGAGTGCCCAGTAGTACCGCCTCTTCCTGGCTCCCTAATTCGTATGACTTTCTCTGCATAATTTGGAACGGATAGCTATTGCTCATAAAAGACGAGTGTAATGTAGCCATTACAACATGGAGAACATGGAAAATGGAGTTATTTACTCCGACTAAAAGGCTAACAAATGAGATAATGTAGCGATAAACATGGAACACGTAGAAGTCATGGATCCCCACGCCCATGCGACCCTATAAAAGTCTGTTTGCACTCATAGACACAAGTACGCGCACATACACCTTCAAAAATCCTAGCTATTGTTTATCTTCTCCACTTGACCAGCCATTAATTTGAGCGTCGGAGTGACTATGTCGGAGAATCCCCTGGGCGTCTCTCTGACCTCTCTTTTCTTCCCTACTCCTACGTAGGCATTGGCGGATCTCTCTAACGAACTCTCCTCATTGCCAGGCGATTGACAGTCAAGTTAACATCGACACCAACTCATCGATGACTTACCTGTCGACGATCCTCGATAGGATCAAACTGGTGTCGTCTGTGAGAACACTAAGTTAAGACCTGAACTAGAATGTTAAGATAGATGACACTGGTATGCCCAACATCATCACCATGGTGACAAGAGATTTCAACAAACTAGTTGTCGCAATGGTACAGGCAGTGTTGTAGGGACAATCACAACAATAATGCCGCCCATATCTCCCCCAGCGAAGTGTCTACCGAATCAATGGAAGAGCCACAAATACCTTACCAAAGATCGACTAGGCTCAAGGAAACGCCTCAGGTAGCAGTCTCTACCTTAGAGGGCACGTCGATGGCAAGAGAGTCATCTTTGGAGACCTCAGGGGAGACCCCACCTTGAGGTCCTTCAAAGGAAAAGATCTCCATACCTGGTGAAGTGAAAGCTTCTCTGGGCCCTCCGTTCTCCAAAAGTGTCCTTCGAGACGGATTACCCCGACACTTTTGGACGCTACAAATCGGAGAATACAACGGAACCACTGACCTCGAAGATCATATATGTAAGTTTGAGAATGTCTTATTTCTACATCAATATGCGAATGACATCAAGTGTCGGGTCTTCCTGATAACCCTCTCGAGCCCGGTGCAAAGATAATTCAACTGACTCCCTGCCTCCTCCATTTATACTTTCGAAGAATTTAAAGCTATGTTCATGCAACACTTTGCTACTAGCCGAAGATATTAGAAGACTCCGCATGATCTATTTGCCCTCAAGCAAAAAATCCAAGGAACTTTTGAAGGACTATCTATAACGGTTCAGTTAGGTAGTAATAGATGTTTCTTCCGTTACCCTGGAGGTGTAGGTTAGTGCCTTTTTCCAAGGCCTAATAGATGGTGATTTCTTCAAATCCTTAGTCAAAAAGCCCCCGAGTGATTTTGATAGGCTATAGACATGAGCATTCAAGTACATTCAGGTAGAAGAAGCCCAGTCTACTAAGAAAAGGGAGGCGCTAACCCCAGTGGTCGCGCCTACTCAGATAGACCGCAAGGCTCCCCCTTCCCTGCATAACCAAGAAAAATATAACCACGGGAGTGATAAAGTGGTGTAGACGATGGAAGTAGCCACTACCCCAACTCCTGAATCTAGTCGAGAATTTCCCATGGAAGATCAATATTAAGCCTTTCACAACTCGAATACCCACTCGACCCGGGAATGCGAGTAGTACACCCGAGAATTACGGTGAGTGGTGGATCATCGAAAAGCTCCCCGAAATCAATCAAAACAAGGAGGATCCCCCAAGCCTTACCGCCATCCTCGCTGCTACGAACGGGATACTACCCCCGATCGTAGGTCAAATCGAGCATCTCCTTTGAGAAAAACCCTATCCCCATCCCAGACCCTCGAAAAGTGGATCAGGAAAAAGATAAAGGCAAAATCAAAATGGATCTCTAAGGAATGATCCACATGATTTCAAAAGGACCAATAGATGGGGATTCCATATGAGCCCGAAAGGCTCACAGTCGGAGACTAGAAAATTATAGATTAAGTACCAATCGAAGAAGTGGGAAAGGTCAAGCGATTAGCTTTGGGCTTGAAGATTTAAAAGGAGTCAAAACTCTTCATGATGATGCCCTGTTTATCGAAGCCAAGATCACCAATTATATGGTAAAAAGGGTGTTAGTCGATACGATAAGTTCCGTCAACATCATCTTCAAACGAGCCTTTGATCAATTGCAACTAGAAGAGGAGGAACTACGCCCTGTGAACACTTCCTTGTAGGGGTTCACAGGGCATGAAGTACAATCGATGGGTCAGATCACCCTTTCCCTTTCTTTAGGGGAAGAACTTATGACAAGGACAAGACGTACACCCTTCCTCATTATGAATACGATTTTTGCTTACAATGTTATATTGGAGAGGCTTGTCTGGAGCGCATTTCAAGTGGTGGTATCCACTTTCCACCAAAAGCTCAGAGGACCAGGTCAGGGAAGCAAAGGGAGACCAGTTAGCAACCAGAAAATACTATGTCAACGTGATCAAGACTGACTCGCGCAAAACCCTATGAACTCAAGAAGGCTCGGTACAAGTTGTTCAAGAGTACTTGTCTTGCCCAACAGAGGGCAAAAAAGGAATGTACGAAACCACCCCTAATCATCGAAGGTAATTACCCAGGTGGCTGTTGATCTTTGTCCGAAACTAAAAGAGGAATTGATCACATGTCTCTTGCAGAATCATGACGTCTTTGCTTGGTCTGCCAAAGAGGTCACAGGGTCTCCCCGATGGTGATGGCTCATCGACTAAACATACTCCCGGATGCCCGGCCTATTTGAAAAAAGAAGTAGAACTTTTCCCCCAGTAGAATCAAGTAATTTAGGTAGAGATTAAAAGATTACAAGAAGTTGGATACATTCAAGAAGTTCAATTCCCAGCTTGGCTAGCCAACGTGGTGCTGGTATCCAAGCCTAGAGGCAAGTAAAGGGTCTACATCAACTTCTGAGACCTTAACAAGGCTTGACCCAAAGATTGTTATCCCTTACCTCGTATCAACCAGCTAGTGGATTTGACCTCCGGCTATGAGTTCATATGTATGCTAGATGCCTAACAGGATATCATCAAATTCCTTTGGTTGCAGAAGACTAAGAAAAGGTTAGCTTCATTATCTCTGTTGGAACCTTTTGTTATACTGTTATGTCATTTGGGCTAAAAATTGCAAGAGCTACCTACTAACGATTTATGGATTGGATATTTGAGCGTCAAATCGGGAGGAACATCAAAGTGTACGTATATGACATCTTGATCAAAATCGCTCGAGCCGAGAACTTAATATTAGACATCTAAGAGACATGTTGCATGCTGAGGCAATATGGTCTGAAACTCAACTCGAACAAATGCCTATTCGGCATTAAAAGTGAGAAGTTCCTCAAATATATCATGACCGAGAGAGGGATTGAGGATAATCCCAAGAAAATTCAAGCCCTCCAAAGCATGTCGCCACCTAGCAATCTAAAAAAAGTACAATGATTAGTGGGTCGCATCACGGCATTGTCCCAATTCATTTTTCGATTTGCTGACTAGAGTCTGCCCTTCTTCAAAGCACTGAAAAAGTCCTCTAAGTTCGAGTGGGACAAAAACTACGACAAAGCCTTCGGGGAGTTAAAGGAGTACTTGTACCATTTACCGCTCTTGGCCAAACCGATAGCAGGCGAAATGTTATGGGTATATCTATCCGCCTCGGGAGGAGCTATCGCCATAGTACTGCTTCGTTAGAAGGATAGCCTGCAACACCTTATATACTTCTTCAGTCATTTGTTAAAGGACACCAAAAGCAAGTATACCAACCTAGAGAAGTTAGCTTTTGCACTGACTCTCGCAGCTCGTCGATTGAAGCCATATTTTCTGGCCCACCCAATTATGATTCTCACCAATAGTAACTTGGGTCATGTATTAATAAACCTGGAGGTCTCTGGCCGACTGATCAAGTGGACCACTGAGTCGAGTGAATATGCTATTCAATATCATTCATGAACAGCCATCAAAGCTCAAATCTTAGCTGATTTCCTTATTGGAATCCCTGACTCAGAGGATGAGGGAGCCTGAAAATTTTATGTGGATGAGTCATCTACCCGGCAAGGTAGCAGGGTCGGGATCCTGCTAATTTCTACTCGGGACGATGTGCTCTAACTCTCTGTTTGGTTTAACTTCCACGGATCCAATAATGATGTTGAGTACGAAACTTTGCTGGCGAGGCTCCAAGCAACCAAACAAGTCGGGGTCTCTCGAGTTGTTATCCATTTGAATTCTTAACTAGCCGCTTAGCAGCTAGCAAAATGTTTTGAAATATGGAATGAGCGGTTGTGGCGGTACTAAGAGCTTTTTGAGAAACTTAAGGTAAGTTTTCAAGAAGTTACCATCTGCAAAATTCCCTGCACCGAGACCAAAAGGCGGATGAATTAGTCAAATTAGCAAGTGCACTGGCCACTTGGACCTCAGATAATTTGATAACTCAGACTCTGCTGATAGCTCAAATCGACTAAGCTCCCAATCCCAGCACACTGGCTGATTGGAGAATGCCTATCATCACCTTTCTCGAGCAGGGAACCCTACCCTCCAATCACGAAGAAGCCTGGTTACTTCGAAAGAGAACTTCTCAGTTCACTTTGATCGGAGATATATTATATCGTCGCTCCTTCACTTGACCCCTCCTCAAATATCTTGGTCCTGGTGATGCAAACTACATAATGAGAGAGATCCATGAAGACATTTGCGGGAACCATATAGGGGGCCAATGCTGGCTCGAAAAGCGTTACTGGATGGATACTTTTGGCCAACACTACAGTCGAATACTACTCGATTTGTCGCTTCTTGCATCTATTGTCAAAAGTATCAAAATCTCTCTCATTGTCCGACTGAATTCTTGAAGACCTTTACCGTATCCTACCCCTTTGACCAGTGGGGGATGGATATAGTGGGCCCTTTTCTGATTGGGCCACAACTGAAGAAGTTTCTCCTGGTAGCAGTGGACTACTTCTCCAAATGGGTGGAAGCCGCCCCACTTGCTCAGATAACAGAAGATGCTATCAAGAAGTTCTTATGGCAGTACATAGTTTGTCGATTTGGCATACCTCACAAACTCGTCTCCGACAATGGCCGACAATTCCAGGGTCATCGACTGAAGGAATGATGTGAAGGGTTCGGTATCCAAGAAGCTTTTACCTCGGTGGCTTATCCACAAAGCAACGGGCAAGTGGAGGTGGTCAATCGAGAAATAATACGTGGAATCAAGATTAAACTAGACCACGTCGGAGGCAGCTAGGTCAACAAGTTGCCCAGTATTCTCTGGGCATATCAAACCATTCCTCTAGAAGGCACAAAAATGACTTCTTTTCACCTAGTCTATGAGGGAGAAGCAGTAGCCCCGGTTGTGATTTGCGAGGAATCTACTTGAAGACTTTTTCATGTGTAGAATAATGCGGATATGCAGTTTCTTGACTTAGACTTAATTACCGAGACCGGGGAGAAAGTGGTCACCCAACTCATTGCCTACTAATAAAGGATGTTCCAGAAATACAATAAACGAATTATTCCTCGCTCTTTTTGTTGGGAAGCCCGACATGGAAGTGTGCTTTAGACGTTTCACAAAATGTGCGTAGCGGAAATAAAAACATAATAAATTCCTAATTTATTACAACATATACATCCACGCATACAAGATACAACACGTGCAGATATAATCGCAATATAAAATATTATGATAAGAAATTTATTCTAGTTATACCTGACGAATGACGTGTAGTGGGGAATGACATCAACCAAGCGACGCTTTGGAGCCTCGCCTCTAC
This sequence comes from Hedychium gardnerianum, assembly GCA_038050645.1. NCBI lineage: Eukaryota > Viridiplantae > Streptophyta > Magnoliopsida > Zingiberales > Zingiberaceae > Hedychium > Hedychium gardnerianum. Next base: position 8,294 of record JBBUKS010326804.1, read on the forward strand.
TCGTATCCTTGCAGAGTATCTTCAAAATGACTTCAGAAGTCATGAGTTCCATCCTCACGAAAGTTACTAGCCTTGCGTGTGAAGACGAGGTTTGCTGCACTAGAGTACAACACCAAATGGAGAGAAACGACCAAAAGGGGTGTTTGCTGTCCGGCTGAAAAGGGGGTTGTTTGCCCCTTTTTCTTCACTGTTCGGCGTCTGTAATTTATTGCCAACTAGGTAAGAAGTATCCCAAGGCGTTATGGATTTGGTAGCAACCTTTGCTCACCAAAACGTAGGTCGGAGGAGGTCGGGAGAGATCAAATCACCGCCAGACAGCTTGCTATCCGCCGACCTTCTTTGACTTTACGAAGCACTTCTTGGCCATAGATCCCAACTCCAGTGATCCTCGGGATGGCATGGAGCTGCTGGCCAGAGAGGAGGTGGTGGCTGGCTGGAGTTGGCTAGGGCGGCAGCACAAGGAGAAAAAATCTCCTTGTGTTGGGCGGCGATAAAGAGAAGAAGAGGAGGAGGAGAAAGGTTTTTGGAAAAACCTAACTTTTAGGTTTAATCCAAAACTCTTATTAATTCTCTCTATATATGAGAGTATTTATAATTTCTTTTTAATGACTTGGGGAGTAAGTCATCTCATAAGCCCAAACCCAACCCATTAAGTCTTAACCAAAAGCTTAACCCATTAAGCTATTGGTTTGGTTCTAAACCAAACTACTTGATTCAATGATCAAACCAAACCAATTTGGTTCATTATTAAACCAAAGGGTGTCCACATCTTCAAAAGACGTGGTCCATCTGCGCTTCCATTTTGACAAATAACTTTTCATATTTGTCATTTATTTGGTCCAACCAAACTTTGTCTCTCTCGATTTGAGAATCTAATTCTCAAACTCATTTTAAGTTTTCAGATAAACTCGTAGTGCATGTGAACTTATAGTTTCCCAGTTATTTTGGCATTCCATAATGAACCACTAATTATGGAATGATCATAAGTGACACCTAGTAATACATCATAATCCCCAATTGACCGGAAAGTCATCGGTTGATTCCAAAATCACTTCTGAACCTTTTAGTAGCTACAATGAGTCATGTCTCGTTCTTTTCACTCGTCTTATACCCACTTGGTTTAGGATATGGTCTATGTGTCAGTCGCCACTAGACTGACTATGTCACACCTAGCCCAAGTAGTAGTTTCTTGTCCTGCGGATTCAAATTACTCAACATGTGTCTATGAGTCTCATACTCTTGACATGTAATGTTTTGGCCAAAGACTTTGAGTAATAATCCTGACAAGCGGCTGTAGGGTATACGTCTCCTTGTAAGGAGTAGTGAATCCTTTGTTGGTTATCCAATCACCATCGGACACTTTGACTTATACCCAATCATCCCGGTCCATACCTCCTCGGAGATGCTTGCTAAAGATGTCAAAGTATAAGTCTCTATGACCAAGATGACTTAAATATCTGAAGTCGAAGGAAACTCACACTTAAGTTGCAATGAGATCTTCATTGACATATAGATATATGTAAAGAGTCATATGAAGTCTCATGGCAAATCACTTCAATAAACTAGTTACCATTAATTAGCATCCACGTTTAACTCTCGACATCTCAATGTCTCCAGCTAGTGAGGAGCGGCTGCTTGGACAAGCCAAGGAGTTTAATCCATGCTGTCTTACAGAATCAATGATGTTCAAACTCATCAATTCATTGATTAGGGATAGTTTCAATACATTTATAATTACACATGTAGAGATGCTCACTAGTTGTGATCCAATCACAAGTTTTCTCATGCGATGAATCGTATTATAGATATTTAGTAGTTGAGTTTAAGATCCAATCAAACATATAAAGAATATACACTCAAATAGTGAATTATTTATTTATCCAATAAATAAGTACAAATCATAAGGCGATTGTCTTAGGACACCTCTCAAATATAACAATAAGTCTCATTGTAATTTAGACCTTTTACTTGACTAAACCCCTTTGCTATTAGATGGGCTTTGTTTTTAACGATTTCACCTTTATCGTCTAATTTATTATGAAAGACCCATTTAGTGTCTATTATTGATTTATTCTTTGGTGGAGACACTAAATCTCATACTTTGTTTCTTTCAAATTGGGCTAACTCTTCTTGCATTGTTATCACCCAATATGGATAAGGCAATCCTTCATCTATAAATTTGGTTCAATTTTAGAAATTAAGGCCATTTGACTTATGTTTCTAAAAGTTGATCGAGTTTGAACTTTTAAATCTGAATCACCTAAGATTTGAATTTATTCTTAATGTTTTAGGGTTAAGTTCTTCTTCTTGTTGTTGTTGATTTATAACTCCCCATAGTTCATTGTTTGTTTTCTCAAAATTTAATTGTTCATTTTTCTCTTGATTTTAGTTAGATTCCTTAGAGTAAAGGTTTTCATCAAATGTAACATTTGTAGATTCTTCAACTTTTAGTATTGACTTGTTGTATACCTTATACGCCCTACTATTAGATGAGTATCCTAGAAATATACCTTTTTGAGTTTTTAATGTAAATTTACCAAGATAGTCCTTGGTATTTAAAATATGTATGTTACATTAGAAAAACTTGTAAGTATTTTATATTGGGTATTTTATTAAAGTAAATTTCATAAGATATTTTATTTTGTAATTTATTAATTATAATTCTATTTTGAACGTAACATGCCATGTTAATGGCTTCGGCCCAGAAGTAGTTGGGTAATTTATATTCATTTAGCATTGCCTTAGCCGCCTCTTGTAAGGTTCTATTTTTTCTTTCTACTATGTCATTTTGTTAGGGTATTTTAGGACATGAAAATTCATAATGATATCCATTTTCTAGACACAAATTTGTGAACCTATAATTTTTAAATTCTCCTCCATTGTCATTTCTAATTCTCTTAATTTTTAAGTCTTTCTCATTTTCTATTTGTTTGCAAAAATTACTAATTAGTTCAATGGTTTCATTTTTTATGTTTTAAGAATTTTACCCAAGTGTATCTAGAGTAATCATCAATTATTACTAAGCAATATAAATTTCCATAAATTGACTTAACTCTATGAGAATCAAACAAATCTAGATGTAGTAGTTCAAGTATGGTATTGGTTCGACTTTGGTTAGTTAGTTTATGTATTGACTTAGTTTGTTTTCCTTATTGACATATATTACAAATTTTGTCTTCTGGATTTTTTAGTATTGGTAATCCTTTAACTAATCCAATTTTGCTTACTTTTAATATGTTTCTAAAATGGGTGTGAGCAAGTCTCCTATGCCACAACTAGATTTCCTCTTGTTGTGTCAAATGAAACTCATGTGAGGACCTAGGTAGATTTATTGAGTAAATATTATTTTGTCTAAATCCTTTAAGCATTATATTAGGATATTCAATGTGGTTTATTTAAACATTCAAAAGATTAAGAATTTAACTACAAAACCAGCATCACATAGTTGACTTATACTAAGGAGATTGAAGTCAAAATTTTCAACAAGTAAAACTTTTCTAATTAACAAATTTGACTTTAATTTGATGTTATTTGATCCAATTACCTTAAGTTTGTCATTGTTTCCAAATGCTACTGATCCTAGTTTCTTGAATTTTATTTTTGTAAATTTATGTTAATCTCCAGTCATATGTCTGGAACATCCAATATCCATTGGTCCATATCTTTGGGTTCCTACACATAAAGTAGAAGTTTTGACTAAGGTGTTGATTTAGTGTAGTTAACTTAATTTACCTTATTCATCTCAACCTTCCTAGGTTTTCAATACATGGTAATCTTATGGTTGTGTGAGATGGTTTTTAATTTTACTTGATTAAAAATTAGTTTGAATTTTGAAAAAGGTTGATTAACCTCGTGTTAGATTCAAACTTAGCTTTGGGTTCATCAAGAAGGAGTTTTTAGAGTAAGCTTCCAAGCTGTGGTGCGTCACAATGGACATCATCAAAGTAACCACATGCCTAAGACAAAGCTTCCCAAAAACAACCAACCAAAAGAACTTAATACTAAGTTTTGATCTAATTAGCTCATGTTTAACTAGGGTAACTTCAACTAGATTCACTAAATCTAGTGCACCAAGTAGAACACATATAATTCAATTACATGCATCTGACATAACTTCCTTAGCCTACTCCCAACCCATTCTGATGCTAGGCTGTCAAAGTTAGTTATATCTTTTTCCTATCTAATCATTCTAAATTAAGCAGAAAAATAACTAGATATGCATTATGAAAACAGTAAATCAAGCAATCATGCAATATAATTTAATAGGAAAGAATAATTTTTCTACTAGCTCCCCCTGAATCATAACTTAGATAAGATTTATTTAGGTAATGAATCTGATTCTTCTGGATCCAATATATTGGTGTAGGGAGCACCAGATAATCAAACCTAGTTTTGATATTAACAAAGGTTCATAGTTAAGCTATATTGTGATCTAACAAGGTTTATTAAGTGTGTAGGTAGCTTAACCAAGAAAGACCTAGTAGGTCAAACTGACTGGATACTAGGCAAGTGAAAGCCCTAGTAGGTTAGTTGTACCGGATACTTGACAAAAGACTTGACAGATCGAAGACACTAGGCGGAAAGTCTAGACGGGTCACTGGACTGGATGTCTAGCAAGTTGATGAGTCAGCAAGGATCGGACATCAAAGGAAGTCCTATGGGTCAGAGGATCGGATGCTAAGCAGGAAGTCCAAACAAGTCTGGAGGACCGAATATTTGACAAATTAGGTAAACTCTCTTGAGTGTAGAGATTCTTTCGAAAGGAAGAATGATGAGAACGCGTTCCCGTTGAGGGAACAGTAGATGTCAATCCGACGAAAGGGTATCACTAGAAATCCTTAGTTGAGATCGGGACAGTTGCAACTACCCAAATAATTGTTATATTATTATTTTGATAACCAGTGATGTAGGGAGCTATAATTGGAAGTTGGTTGGAATCAGCTGAATCCGAGCGACTAGACTGATTCCAGGCGACCGAAGATCTAGGGGCTCGAATAGGATCCAAGCGCCTAGATGGCCCGAAACTCAGTTATGCAGGCAGATGAGGTGGCAAGACCTGATTGGGTGGCGCACGTCAGCTTCCAAGCGCCCGGTAAGGATTCAGGCGCCCAAAGCGGGATAAGCTGCGATGGAAGAAGTAGGATAGAGTTTCGTCCAGATCATACCACGTTAGCAGTCTAACACCCGAAAGGGATCCAAGAACTCGGAAATGGCTAAGTCAGCGATGGAGTCGGATCAGATAGGCCAAGCTGGAGGTGCCCGAGGCTAGTCTAAGCGCCCGAAGTACCCTATAAAAGAAGCCTCGAACAACAGCTTCTAAATAAACTCTTCTACTATTCTTCTAAGTTCTCTATGCACTAGAAACGTTGTTACGATGCCGAGTTACTACTCAGACAACTACGCTCAAGTCTAGATTATCTTATTGTTGGTATACATTGTTTTCCACTTATCGTCTTTCATACTCAGTTTTCAAAAGGCTATGGTAAACTTGTTACCATCCCTTATATGTTGTAAAAGACAAATCTCCATCTCCGAGTTGCTATTCGAAGAAGGAGATTTTTTTAGTGGATTATCCATCGAAAGCAGTCAACGACCGCGGGCCTTGGACTAGCAGCCGTTGGGTTGTGAACCAAATAAAAAGAAATTGTGTTCGTGTTGTGTTTTGTTTCTATTTCTGCTGCTAACTCTAAAATGAGAGAAATGAGTTTTCAAAAAAGTTAAAAAGTGACACACACTATTCACCCTCCTCTAGCACTCTTTTTGATCCTACAATTGGTATCAAAACGAGGGCCCTCTCAAATGGTGCAACCACCATTTGAGCAATTTTTTCTTTGTTCATTTTTCATGTTTTTTATTATCTCTCTCAAGCACTACTAATCCAAGACCAAGTCTTGGTACATTCATATTATTTTTTTTGTGTGCAAGATTTTCTTCTAAATGGTCCATCAAAAAGGGTACACAGCACGACCCAACCTCCTCTCTTTGAGAGTAAGGATTTAGTCTATTGGAAAGGCCGAATGGAATACCACCTCAAGACTCAGGTGGAGATGTGGATAGTGATATAGACCGGATTCACTATCCACACCCACGGAGAAGGAGTACCACTTGATTGCGACAAGTGGGACAACGTAATGAAGAAGAAGATCGAGGCTGACGCTAAAGCTACTCAGACTCTGTAGTGTGGTTTGACCAAGGAGGAGCTTAACCAAGTTTGACCGTTCATCAGCGCGAAGGATCTAAGGGAAAAGCTAATTGAACTATACGAAGGGACTTCCGAAACCAAAGTAAGTAAACACATCCTTTTATTAAATAAATTATATAATGTTAAAATGCAAGAAGGCGAGTCGGCAAGTCAACTACATGCCCAAATCCAAGATCTTCTCAACAGACTCCACTCGATCGGACAAAAAGTGGAGAACCACGACATTATAAGGTATGCGCTAAAAGCATTTCCTAGGAATATCTTATGGGCATCTATGGTAGATGCCTACAAGGTTTCTAAGGATCTTTTAGTAATTAGATTAGACGAATTATTTTTTGAATTTGAGTTGCATGAGAAGACTAATGCAAGCCCGGTTGAGAAAGACATTGCTTTGATTGCAGATAAAATTAAGACTAAGGAGTCAAAGCCCAAGTCTTGAACCGAACCCTAATCCAAAAATGAATTGGATTCAGAATACGACGAAAAGATCACCTTTGAACTATTGAATCTAGTTCAAAAAATGTTTAAAATAAATAAAGGGTTCACTAAGCACGAGATCAAGAGAGTGATCCAGTCAAAGAACAAGCAAGCTAGACCAAGTCAAACTATGAAGTCAAAATCTGAAGTGATCTGCTATGGGTGCAATCAAAAGGGACATTTCAAGGCAAAATGCCCAAACACAAAAGAAGCCAAGATGCAATGAAGGAAGAAAGCATTAAAAGCAACATGGGATGAGTCATCGTTGGAAGAATCAGACAAGGAAGAACAAGCTCAAGCGGGTTTTCTAGAACAAGTGGCCGAGACTGAGTCCGAACCCTAGTATGAATCCGAAGCTTAGTCCGATCGAGACAAGCCACAAATTCATATTCATTTCAAACAAACCTAAAAATGAGGTAGATTCTCCCCTAGTCAATAAATTGTATTCCTTAATTTACTATCTGACTCAAGAACTAGCCAAATCCAATGTCCGGATCAAGTCACTCCAAAAGGAGGTTAAATCCCTTAAGGAGAAGACTAACCCAAGCTCTTTTCCTGAATAAGTTCAAAATGGAACTTCAACTCAAGTCCAACAACTTGAAGAAGAAGATTCCACTTTGAAAGTTGAAGTTAAAGACCTTAAAGGGTCATTAGAATGGTTCACTTCGGGCTCCAAGTATCTTGATATGATACTTGAGACTCAAAGGGTTGTATATAATCAATCTGGACTCGGATACAAGACTAAGACTTGATTCAAATCGTATCTATCCTTAGTAAATCGATATGTTAGAAACCGAGTTCAAGCATGGGTCCCTAAATCAAGCTTAGTTAATCAAGTTGGACCAAATCAATATTGGATCCCCAAGAATGAAATTCACTACCTAGATAAACCTTAACGCGGTTATGCTTCAGGGGGAGCCAATAGAAAAATATAATTTTCTACTTAAAATGCATGATTTCTTGAGTTACTATTTTATTTTGCATGCTTAGTTTATTTTCTACTTAATTTAGAATGGTTAGATTAGGATATAGGTTTGCTTGACAATTGCCCAACATAGTACCAGGGTGGGGCGAGATGATAGTATATTAGGGAAGCTTGGTCTAGGTAGTCAGGTGGGGTAAGGAGTACCCTACTTGGTCTGCTTAGCTAAGTGGAACTGACTGAAGCTACCTCGACGCATGCTAGACTAGTTAGACTAGGGTTTTTCAATAGATTAGCTAAGTGTTCAATTTCTTGAATCAACTTTGTCTAAAAAAGTGGTCGTTGCTTCGATACCCAAGAAGGTCTTTGTGCCTCGCCATAGCCTGGAATCTGAAACCTGAAATGTGCACTTAGCTGATTGACGGTTAAACTTGAATCTAACACAACGTCAAATCATCCTTAGAACTCAAACTAAATTAATAAAAATAAATTTGACAACTATCTCACAAAATCTATAAAGTACCTTGATTGAAAATCTAGAAATGAGTGAGATGGATATAGGGCTTAAAGTACCTTTTAAACTCTAATTATAAATTTTATCCAAATCAAATATCTTATGTGTAGGAACATAAAGATTTGGACCAACGGATGTTGGACAGTGGGTGCTCCAGACACATGATCGAAGATAAACTGAAATTTACCAAATTGAAACTCAAGAATCTAGGATCAGTAGCATTCAGAAATAACAAAAAACTTAAGATAATCGAAACAGATAATATTGAATTAAGTTCCAATTTTGTTATTCGTAAAGTCCTACTAGTTGATAAATTTAAGTTCAACCTACTTAGCATTAGTCAATTGTGTGACTCTAGTTATTTTGTAACCTTTTCAAATTTTGAATGCCTAACTTAAAATATTGAAAATCCTAAAATAACACTTGAGTAGGAGAAATAACATCTACACAATTAATCTACCAAACTCCTCACTTAAGTGTCTATTGAAACAGTAAGAGGAAAACTAAGTTGTGGCATAGGAGACTGGGTCACACTCACCTAAGAATCATTTTGAAAATGAGTCAAATGTAAGATATGGTAGATAAATAATAATAAAATAATAAGTGTTATTTGAGGAATAACCTTATGAATTTTTTAAGATTTAAATTGAATTTATTTGACATCGTTTAAGGGGATCGATTTATTAGGCTTTAAAGGGGCCTATTTGGAATATCAATTAATTTGAGAGTTAATTGAATTCATTAAGCATAAGGTTGTAATGTAATAACCTAAGATGGTTATATATAAACCTTAGTTTCTCCTTCTCCTCATTTCACCCAGCCTTTCTCCCCATCGATCCACCAACGCACTTCATCTTCTTCCTATCTTCACCCGATCTCCATCGCCGACACCCTAATCCTCGCCAACAAAAGGCGAGCTCCAGCCAGCATCACCAGCCATTGGCCACAACCTATAATTGAGGCTCGACCGCAATCAGAGAGGAGCCATCCCCCCTTGAGCTCTCTTCTCCTCACAAGATCCGACCGTCGCCTCTCTCTCTCTCGCCCTTTTGTGTGAGGCCAGCCGACGACGCCATAGATATGACCACCGCCAACTAGAGATAGGACATATCTGGTCTCCTTCCTTAATCGACCAACTTTGTTCCAGCCACCATCGGTGAGGGTGGATTCAATCTATAGGCCACCAGTCATTGCCAGTCGCCATCGGTTGGATCTGTCAGCCACCACTGCTCCGACAACCCTACTGCTAGCCGTAGCCATCGCTGGCCACTAAATTGGCCAGATTCCTTACTGGAGCTACTATTCCAGCCAGTTGGGTTGTTGGTGCTACTGTTCCAACCCCTTTTGGCCAAGTTTATTCCAGCCATCTTCACTATGATATGCTGCCACCTCTATTCCCGCCGGCCAGCCATCGTTACAGTACTATTTTGGCCACCTAATCCTCACCTCCGGCCACCTCCAGCAGGTATAAGATGAGTTAATGAATTGAGTTTTGGTGTAGTTAGATTTTGGTTGATTATCCATCTTGAAATGCATGGATTGGACTATAGGATTGATTCCAATGGTGGTGTATTTAGTTTAGGTGAAGATTAGTTGTTATTGAATATAACTACAATTGTGATTATGGGATGTTAGATTAGAAGGTGTGATTTAATCTATTACTAAATTGGATTTGGTATGATTAGCAGTAAGTTTAACAAAAAATTATGGATTCATATTAGGGTTGATGTTACCTAGATGTTAGATCTAACTTCTAGGGTTTCATGTAGTTAATGGATGAGAAATCGATATGTGGATTGATATGTGGGTTTAGGAGATTTGTTAATTGGAATAGAATAATGAATCTCTAAACCTAAATTAGTTCCATTTGATCCATTAATTAGATGTTTTAACCTTAATTTTATTCACATGCTACATGAGATTGATACTTGTTGCTTGTACCTGGAGTTTATCTATTTATATCCATGCAGTCTCTTTTGTTTTCCTATCCTGTAGGGTGTACACGTGTGTGATTTACACAACAGGAACATGCTTATGTGTTGTGTAATCATGTAGTTACTAGACACGTGTATGACGTGTAATTATGTTCATATGTTAGTTCCCTATATACTCATGCCATGTAGTTGTTAGACACACGTGTGGATTGTAATTATGTTCATATGTTAATTCTCTCTATATATACAGGCCATGTAGATGTAAGCATGTATGTGACATGTATTTTGGATATTTATCCTGTGTGTCATTACATACATTTATGAACATGTGGGTGACATGTATGGTACGTAATATGATATGTTAGAGGTTATAGCTCATTTCTGATTGGTAGTATATAAACATGTTTGTGACGTGTATTATAATTGATCTGTCTTGATTGGATATACAAGCATGAGATTATTTATGTCCCTTTCGTCATATTGTTGTATGCAGATTATCGATCACTTCTCCCTTCCGGTGTGAGAGCATTGTAGTCATGCTATTGCTAGCTTATTGCTAGGTTGTATGCATTCAGTCTGTGGATGAGTTGAGATTTCTGCTCTTAGATAGGGATTGTATACCCTGGGTTGCCCACGAGACCAGTCATGGTTCTTATGCAGTTCATAGCTGACGAGCGGGATGTCTTGATCATCTTTATACCTTGTGGTGGAGCATTGCTCTCACATAGGATGATTTATTGTGGTGGAGCGTTGCTCCCACATATGTTGATTGTATTCTGATACTTGCTTTGGTACATGCATATGAGATGTTGTACCTATGATATTCATGACCTATGACTACTCATGATACTGTGTGTAGTTGAGTAGGGTGATGGTGTAGTAGATGCATACATGTGTACTTCTGGATGGTGAATATAATTTCCTTTGAGACTGTATATCTTTGAATCTCTTTACACTTGTATAGATCGTGCACTATCTTCTTATATCCACCGAGTATGTTTTTTTACTCACTACCCTTGCTTTCCATTTTATTTCCAGGTTAGCAGGTAGATTGTTAAGTTATCGCTTGGAGGATTCTGTCTCCGCCATCCCTTTCACATTGAGCATTGGTTATTCATTTCATTTCGGTTTGCTTTATTTCCGCATTTGCTTATTGAACTTGCATTGTAATAATTGACTTGTATTTGGACTTTTTGGTTTACTCTGGTTCTGTGACTTGTGTTTTAAGTCGTACCGACATGCAATTGAGTTTTGGATTTATATTGGGATGGATCCCTTTTCATTATATTTTGTTTCTTACTCTGGTTGAGTATTATTATATATCTTGCATGGTTGAGTTTGTTGAGTTTTTTGTGGACTCATATCATGTTATATCTAAGATTATCATAAGGGGTTATCGTCCGTCTCGACGGGCAAGTGTACCTTCGAGGCGTAACACGAGCTCGTCGCGCCTTATCCTCTTCTAGGTGCCTCAATCCTTTTGAGGTGCCTCGGTCATTGACGTGGTGAATTCTGAGCGAAGCGCTATCCTAGTCGAGTCTATCCCATCCCAAGCTCCTCAATCCCTTTGAGGCACCTGGATGATGGCGTGCGCTGACCAATCGGAGGTTGCCACTTCATTCTGCTATGTGCCAAGGTGATTAAGGCGCTTGAATCCCTTTCAGGCGTCTGAATCAGCTTAGGGCGCCTGGATCCCTTCCAAGCACCTGGATCGACTTTTTTAGGCCTTAAACTGTTTGCATCGCAGAGTTAGCACAGGAACATAGAATAATTTTAAATAAAATATTTTGATAGTCTTGAACTGTACGGTCCTGACTTTCAGATCTTGAGTGAAATCCTAGGTCGGACCGACGCTTATTATTCCCTCAATGTGGAACGTGTCCTCACATACTCCTCTCAGGAGAATATACCTTTTGCCAAATATTTGGTCCACCTATTTAGAATTGTACTTAG
>JBBUKS010326915.1:0-66303 GCA_038050645.1 Hedychium gardnerianum
ACAACATGTAATATGTTGCTAAAAGGGCTAAACCCGACTACTCAAGCAACATATGTCTTCATATTTATCACTCGGATAAGACACTTTGACCCGATAGACCGTCTCAATACATTGATGTGGAGATGAATAAGGGCCTTCTGTGGTGTATCTTTGACTCAATCAATATGGATTCTAAATTGCATAGCATGTCATTGACTTAGTCAACAAAGACACTATCTTTGATTTAGTCAACATATATATGAGTCATTTGGAGTTTCAATTATATTTAGTTTGATCAGCAAGGTCGGGGCCGAGTCAATAGATGATTTTATCCCATGGATTAATGAGGTTGAATGAAAGTGAAATAAAGTAAGAGGCGCATCAATTACTAAAAGGGCGTCAGGGCAAGAGGCTCGATGGTTATCTTGTAATGAATGACGGTCGGAGGGGCATGACATTTACAAATATAAAAGATTATGCAATCATCTAGGGTAAAGACATCGGATAAAAAAAAGAAATAGGAGTAAAATATATTTTCTTTTTTTTTTATTTATTTGGCATCAAGCTTTCGACCTAATTAATTATGAGAGTAATCGATTTAATTTCATAAAAAAAATTTATCGACCACCAAAGTAAATCAGAAAAACGCACATAAAGATTCATCTTGACGATCAATGTTCTCAAGTATGTTACTCATTAAAAAAAAAACTCCTCATAATATATCGACGCAATTGAATCTCAAACTTCAAATATTTAATTTCATATTTTTTTCTCTTATATATAAGATAATCATTTCAGCAAGTAAGGTATGCAATGAACAATTGACTCCAGGACTACCATTCTCCTTAGTGTCGAAGGGGTCATGGCAAAGTATGCCTTGGTTTCTTTTTAATCTCTTGTTGATGGAGAAGCCGATCGATCGGAATTCTATCCGTTCAATCTCTACCTATTAAACGTGAACCAAATTTGCCAAAGGCCGACCGGATTGGAGAGGTAAATCCGATCTCGTCAAAATTGACTCATCTCTCTCGATCTTAGATTGAATCATACATATTCAAAAATTGTCCCCACGGGATGGTTATCACCATGAGATCTAAAGGTCAAATCCTAACTAGTAGTCAGGTTCTTATCCTCCTCTATATACTGATTACTGTCCGGACTAATAAATTAGCTTTCGTAATTTACCTCTTTCGTGTTGGTTATGGAACGGACTGACGGGACACATTTTCCCACCGTACATATTCAAAAGTCGATATTTAAAACATTTATTTTATTTAGAATTTAAATTTAAATTTTTTTATTATTATTTTTGAATACTTTATTATTATTATTACTGTACGACGCGCTAGCGGGAGCATATATTTTCACTTTCTTGGGACATAATATGGGGTCACGTTGTCTGTACCAGAGCTTGAGGAGTGGGGAGGCAAGATCATTACCAAAAGCAAAAGCTGATTGGGATGTAAAACAAATTAGTTCGGAGCATATATGTTTTTCACAAACAAAGCAAAATTAAGACAGTCTTAATTAATCATAATTTTTACAAAACATCTTTTTGTCTTTTATTTCTTTTCAAATTTTTTGATAAAATCTAGGTTCATTAATATTATTATTATTAATTTATTTTTGTGCTTGTGATTTTCTGCCCCCATCAATATCAGTCATGGGCAGAGGGTTTTTGACCATAAACTGAAAGGAAGAAACGTAACACTTTTTATTATTATTTTTTTATTTTTTATTTTCTTTTTCAAATATTTATTTGTTTGGAAATGAAATATGTTCGTGCTTCATCTTCATCCAGTGCATTTAGCTGAGTTGTCTTCACTGTCGATGTTCCTGCAATCTGTGAACAGTCAATTTTTGCAGTGCAGTTGTTGTCCAGCCTTTGAAATGTAAATAAAGCAAATTCATGAAAATTAATGTTCTTTCTTCCGACAACAAAAATGACACTTCTAGTGCATTATTCTTTGTTTTTTTTTCTTTTTTTGTTAACAACCAAGAAGGCGTGCATTTTTTTCCAAATAAAATTATAAATAAATCAAACGTTCGTAAATAATTTTGGTATTCAGTTTGATAAAAGTTTATTTATATTCGTTCAATATACATAAGATCAATTAAATAAACAAGTTTGAATAACTCATTAAACTAAACAAACAAACTTGAACACATATGTGTTCAACTCGTTAATATACATGAACAATATTCGTGAATAACGTTTGTGAACAATATTCGTGAACAACGTTCGTAAACAACGTTCGTGAACAATCATATTCATTAATAAAACTCTTATCAACATGTTAAATAAATAAAATAAAATAAACAAATAAATTTGAATTATCAAACTCAATAACCAATCAAATTACTATCAAATTAGAATATTTATGCTGTCCTTTATAATTATTATCAAATTACTCTTTTGCTAATAGAAATCTTTGGTTGAATGGGAGCTCACAACAATAAACAGGAATAAAGGAGATGATATCACAATTCATAGATGGATATTTTAACAATAAATCACATAATAATGATAACAAAACTGTGGACTTCTCTAGTTCTCAATCAAGTAAAAAAAATACGAATGCTTTTACATCAATTAAAGAGAAAATGGTGAATGATGTCGTTATAATGCGATAGGATATTGCAGGCCTTTTTTAAAAAAAATTATTTTTGCGATATTAGATTTCTGTGTTCTTCTTTCGAAAGCTCTCCTTCATCAGAGTAAACTTCTTTTTGCACTGTACCATTGTTTTGCCAGGAACAGCAGCAGCAACACGTTCCCAGCGTTGGTTTGCATCCTTTGGGAATGTTTTGAGAGCCCGGATAAGAGCTCTTTCTTGAGCTTCTGACCATGTATCTTGCTCTGCCGCAGAAGGAACTGTCTCTCCGGGATTATCGTTTCCATTAGCGCACGTAGATTGTTTTATTGGCGTGGTAGAGGGAGCACCATCAATCTTCTTTTCGGCTGGAGATACCTCTGCTGCGGGTTCCACTCTGGTAGAGAGAGGCGACGATATGGTTTGCACAGGCTTTCTCTTCTCAAGGAAGGAGTCAAAAGCTTTCCCAGAATCGGGCTTCTGGAGGAGGACCGTTTTTGTTGCCTTGAGAATCTCTTCGACTGATCTTCCAGTACCAATGTACTCCGAAATGACCTCCCATCTACGAGAGGTTCCCTTGGGATACTTCTGCATGGCTTTCTTAAGCATTTCAATCTCTTCTTTTCCCCATTGTTTTTCTTTCTTAACGAAATCATTCACCGTACCATCCACTTTGACTTGTGCAGAAGTTGTTGTTCCGTTCGCTTTTGAATCCTGAGCTTGAAGACCGACCGATTGCATTTTTCCACCAAGTTCCTTGGCATTGGACGCATCTCTTAGCAATTTAGCTTTCTCCATTTTCTCTTTACCATCCATGTTGTCACACAAACATCTGAGCTGCTCCACCTCAAATGACATGCATATACTTTCCACAATATCGTCTGAAATATCAAGCAAGTTGTCTGAGATCAATTGTGCAGAGAGTTTACGAAGACGGCTCCTTTCTTTGCGCAAGAGCTTCTTCTCCTTCTCCTTCATTCTTTTCTGGATCAGAGCGGCTTCTGCTATCTTTCGATCCTCTTCCTCCTTTCGCTGCCTTTCCTCTTCAGCAGCTCTTTGTGCTTCTTCCTCTTGCAACTTCTTAGCCATCAACTTTGCCTCCTTTATTCTCTTCTTCTCCGCCTTTTCCTCCTCTTTTCTCCTCAGAATTCGAGGGTCTCGCTTGTAAGCATTGTCGATGAGGGTCCTAATCCGTACATATTCCTCCTTCCTAGCCTTCTCTCGTAACTTCGAATTCTGTCGCTCCATCCATCTCTTATGATCACGAGATTCAGCTTGCTCAAGATCAAATTCATCAGCATGTGGGAATTCCCTCCAACTTTTGAAACTATACCAGAAATTATAGAAACTGTCAACAACTTTAATAGGAGACTTATCGTCTCCAAGAGAAGGAATGGGCTGATTGACGGACCATCTCCCATTTCTCATAAACGCCAGACCAAATACCTTAAAGAATTCCTGTGGAGCACAGTCAGTTGGAATGTCATCATCAAATTCGTCGGTGGAGTCATATATCCTTCGTTTAAGTGGATCTATTAGAGTCTCATATGCTTCCTGAACGTCCTTGAAATGGTTTTCTATCTCATCCTTCTTAGTTTGCCTAGCCTCTTCAGTTTCTTCAGCAAGAATGATTGCAGTCTGCTTGTCAGGATGATACTTAAGAGCAGTCTCACGGTAACTTTTACGTATTTGTTCCTCAGTGGCTAGAAATCGCAAATGCCCCAAGCCAAGTAATGCGTAATGGTCTTTTTGTTTGCTTCCATCACTAGATTTCTTTTTTCCCTTGCTGCTATAAGAATCAGAGGTTCGCAAGTATTCTTGGGATTGATCATCAGATACAACACTTTGAGTATCGGTTTCTGCTTCATCTTCATCGCAAAACCCCGATAGTTTTAGAGCAGCAGAGTGGAATGAATGGCCAGCAGGTTCAAAATTGTGAGCCTTTACAGGGAGGCTATTTGAGGAGAAGAATAGGGGCTCCCCTTTCTCGAGCTCTGATGAATATGTAAGAAGCAAAACGCTTTCGTGCCTGCTCATACTGCAAAACTAGCTCCCTATCACAAAAAAAAATCAAATCGACTTTGGATTATCACAAGATCTCTCCAGATCAGACAGCTAAAACTGAATAAGGGACATAAAAGAGTTGATATCAGTTAACAGTCTATCAAAAAGTAACAAAGATCAGGCAATACAACTTTGAGTCACTACTTAAAAATACAATGCGAAATTTAGAGCTCTACTAACTTTTAAAATTAGATCCATACATTCTGACATAAAAAACCTCCATAATAACAAGTTCGAGAATTTTATTTTGTTTTACCCCCATTTCATCTTTTATATTATTAATTCAATCCCTTTATAAGACAAGAACAACAGCTTTTGAACAATAAATCGAATTGCATTCCACATTTTAATCATGCACAATGATGTTCTAGAGAGAACCAAGAAAGAACACCAACCTCTAGTCTAAGGGAACCTCCAATTCAACACTTGTTAGCCCCCACAAGACACTCACATAACACCAAGTCTCACTCTTCCAAGGTACGAATACACAAAATCATCAATAATAAAGGACAGTCAATGCACGAAACTCCCACCAATATAGAACCCCGGGTAAGAGTCTATTATATACAATCTTACCCTACTTTGCAAGAGATTATTTTTGAGACTCGAAAACATGACCTCCAAGTCACATGGTAATAACTTTACCGTTGCGCCGAGACTCCCCTTCACAAAATCGCCAATAATGTCACAACTAAAGTATAGTCACCAAATCCCAACCCTTCACTAACCATTAACCACAAGTTCTCAATCCAATAAGTTAATCTACACCAAAACTACGAACGAATCATCTAATCTGCAGTCTAACTCAATAGAAATATGTAATACAACCAGGAACACTCACCTTCAACTTGGAGAAGAGGATGCTGGGAGACCTGTGCAGTTGCTGCTCTAAATCGATAAGAACTGTGATCAATAGATCAATGAGTAGAAGCCTTTAATGCACAAGCTAAAACAATGCGAATGTGACGCCTAGCAACACTCCCCAAGATAAGATTTGTGCACACCAACAATGAAGAAGAGGGCCGCTGGTTTCTCCTTGCAGCCGCTGGCCTGTTCCAAAAAGTCGGCTATTTGAGAAGAGAAAGAAAACAAAGGGAACACGCAACGAACAACAAGCAACGGCTTACTCTAAATCGGGAAGGGAATGCGCCGGGAGTTGCTGCTGGATCGACAAACAGGCTGATCGGATCCAGACGAGAGGAAGAGAAGTATCTCCGTTCAAGGCGCTACTGTCGCCGCCCTGCTCGTCTGCGGCACCCGACTGGAGTTGCGGGTTGCAGAGAAGAAAGGAATGAGGAAGGAGCGATCAAAGGGCTCTTGGATGGAGGACGGAGCTCGCGATCGGGGTTGGGGAAGAGAGCGAGAAGTAAGCCCGCGCGATTGAATACCGATGAAGAGGGCTTGCGTGCGGCGCTGGTACTACGTTTCTTAACCCTAAATCAATTCCCGGTGAATCGGACCGAACTCCGCCCGATCTTGTGCTATTTATCGTGAATCAGATCCGATTTAAGACCAATTCAAACTGACAAAATCCAGGGGCAAAATTGTACTTAAAAAAAGCAGCAGCTGCTTCGTCCCTACTAGCCATCTACTTCTCCCATCTTTTGTCGCTCTCTTGCTATCGCCCGCTTTCTCCGCGGCTGCGAAGAGCGCCTGATAGAGCTGCGAAGGCCACCGGAGGTATTCCAAATCGCTAGAGTATTTCAGGGCGGAGATTACTGAAGGCTTCATCATATGCCCTTTCCGACCAGCCGCTTCCGACGGCCAACGCCAGACTGTGTCGAACACAATCGTCCAAGTTTCTGTTGCTCGTTGTCTTCATCTCGCCCTATAAATGGAACTATACACCTTAAGTGCTCGCTAAGCAGCCGAGGGTTTTCAAATTGCTAGGGTTTTAGGGTTTGGCACTGGGGAGGTCGCTGAAGGCGTACAACGGCCAGCGTCGGAGAGTACTTCTGGCGCTCATAGTCTTCGTCTCGCCCTAGAAATGGAAATATCCACCTTTGCTGCTCGCAAAGCCCGCCTCTTTAACCCTGTCGAGTGCAAACTCCCAGAGCAACGGCGTGAGTTTTACTCTCCTCGTCCTTGGTTTTCTTCAATCCTCTTGCTCCACCGATTAATTCTCTCATTCTCACTCTCTTTCGCTGGTTTCAGAACTACGATCAGCACGTAGGTGCCTCAAATGCATTCTTCGGTTGACCGGAGGCCTCCGTGGCGGACCGAGAATTTCATTGTTCTCCAACAAAACTGTTGGTCTGCGCCCTTCGAGGAGCTCCGTTTTGTTCTGCTCTTTAGACAAAGACATGATGCCAGCCCCATCGTTGGAGGCTGAAAAAAGGACTCTTTTGGTGAAGAGCGATGTTGAAGCTGATAATCTTCTTGTGCCAAATGGGAAAGATTCTGCACTTGAGGCAGCCTCTGAGAAGATTGTATCTAAGAGGTTCAACAATAGGTTCTTGAACTTAACTCGACTTGGCTCTATAATCAATGATGCAGCAGAATCCTTCTTCAAAAGCGAGATCAGAAGAAGACTCTTTGTGACGGCTGTGCTGATCATTGCAAGCCGTCTGGGCTACTTCATTCCTCTACCTGGATTTGATCGTAGGTTGATTCCGGACACATATCTTAGTTTTGCTGCTGGATCGACAGGTACTTTCTTTTACTTTGTTCTGCATGGTTGATCGGCAGTTTTACCAAATTATTTTAATAACAGGAAATTATAACGAAATAAATGAATGAAAGAAATTAAACGAATAGAAAAGGATATAAACTTTTGTGAGAGATTGCAATAAATAATGCTACATGATTCTCTCCTTATCATGGCATAATGTGTGTGAAATAATATGAAATCATCAACTGGGTGTTCCAATTCAAATTAGTCATTGAGGGATGTTGCTACATCTCTCAATCTGTTTCAATTGTAGTCTGATCATATCCAATATTAGCCAAACATGGTGCTTATTTCATTGTAAAATATTGTGGTTAGCCTCCAAATTCTAACCAATTTGATAAGGAAAGAAATATTCCAAATCAATTGCTTGAATGTTTTTGAATCTCTTGCCATTCGATATAAAATTAAACAAGTTTCCCTCACAGGAAATAAAGGTTAGCTTTCATTGATGTCGATTGACTTATCTTCTGTCTAATAACTTCTGCATGCCATGGAAATTGTTCCTTTACATGTTTTGATTAACACTTTGACAGGTTGGTGGCAGTTACATTAACTAGCCTTCATAGTTTGCACTTCAAATTGATGCAAATTATTTTGTTGGATATTAAATGTAGAATAAAAAATTTCTTTATTGTGGTGTGAAAATTTTGTGACATGTATCACCCTTGTGGGTTGTGCTGTTCTCCTTTAGCCACTTCTGCACTTGCATGAACATTTCCCTGTACTGTTACTCATTTTTAATACTATTTCAATTTTGTTTCTGATTTGTGAGGTCAGTCTAGTTAGCATGTTAATCATGGTATGCAGATGAGCTTGGCGACTTTACTGGTGAACTGAAGTTATCGCTTTTCCAACTTGGGTTGGGTCCCCAGATTTCAGCTTCAATCCTTATGCAGGTTTTGGCTTCTAAAATTCTCTAGCTTGTGGAGTTTCTTTCATTGTATATTTGAGAAATTTATTTCTGTATGAAAAACTTGATAAAGCCATTATCTTATGTCACGATTCCTTAATCATCTACTATCATCTTGATTTCAGAAGCCATATTGATTTCCTAGTTTTTTTCCTGGAAGAAATATGTATGTTGAATTATTCATCAAGCACCGACCTATTTTAAGAGAACTTCAATTGTGACTTTGGCATGCTAGGTGTTGGTCAACCAAGTTTTAACTATATATTCCACTTTCATATGAATTCTTGATCTTAACTTCTTTTGTTATAGTTTCAACTTTTTCTCTTGCAGTAGCTATACCAGCAGTTTTACATAGGACAAATATATCTTAAGCATACTTGTTCAAGGTACTACATAAAGTCAATATGCGTACTAATCTTAGCCTGATGATTGCAATACCCACACTGAGTTATACATAGGGCTGGTATTGATTGGTGCCTGCCAGCTAGGTTATTATCCATAGCAAAGATGTTATGTCCGTTTTACTCAGCCTAATTCATGATATATAATCTTCTGTTTCATTCCTATTCATGTGTAGGAGTTTTGATGCTAACTATCTAAGCCTAACACAATCCTCAACCATTTTTCATCCAAGCTTGTGATCAGCATTGGCAGATATGTAGGAAATACATATCCTCCAAAAATCACATCCACATACCTATCTTATGTTAGCCCTTTTAGTAAATTCTAATGCAAATTTGGTGGCTATGATCCCAGTTAAACAAGACATCAAAATCAATCTCCCAGTTGCTGTCTGTCTAGGTGGTCTGTTTCTTCCCATGTGACAATGTGTAGGCTGAGATCCTCAAGATTATTCTCGCATGTTATCTATAGAAACTTATGTATAAAACTTATAAAGTGGCTTTTTGCATAATTTATTTATCTGGTTGCTATGCTATGCAGAATGCAACTAAACCCATTGTTATTCACCGGAGAACATGTATTTGCAATTATAAGTCCTTGGAGCCAATTTGTGAAACACTGCTCCATGTTTTATCCATGTGATGCAACATTACAGGTCTTATGCACCAGATGACTGTGCAATAGGACAAACATGGCTTGTTCCATGTGCAATCTGGCCATGTCAAGTGATTGTCTTGCCAGTTGGTCTGTGCCTATACATTTCAAGATATCCAGTCTGTAATCAACAAATGACTAGGCTAATATCAGTATGTGTTGATCAGAGTTTAATTGCAAGAATACTATAGCATTCGGTTAGCTATTGCCTATCTTTATTATCACTACATAATGATTCTGGAACTATGTAATGCAACCTGGTGGGTAAGGTGGGATGGTTCCTATTTGAGAGTTCCCATGCAATGTTCCATACATGAGACCATTGTGATGCTTCGTTCATAAAATTGCAATAAATTTTAGTTACTTTGTACCTTCTATGTCTTGCATTCTCTGGCCCAACAATGCTAAGTTATGCATTTCATTTTTCTTAGAACAGCTGAACATTTGGACCAACTTCTATTTGCTTCGATAAAGCTTGTGAAACTCGATTAGTAAGGTCCATTTAGGTCAGTTATCAGTTAGACAATATTCTAACTTTAAGTCTGCACTAAAATAATTAGTTTATTTTAAGAACTCCAAAGTGGAATGCTAGTATGGAGTGCAAAGACAAGTTTAAAACTTTCTGATGCAGCTATTAGACCAGTGAATCTTAGATCTTAGAGACCTTTCTTCCTGTCAGTTGTCATGAATATTTCTTTAGTTAGTATTCGTACTAAAATCATGAAATTTTTGACAGGTTCTCTGCCATGTTGTTCCTTCCCTGGTAAAGCTACGGAAGGAAGGTTTGGATGGTCATGAGAAGATTAAAAGCTATATGTATGTTTTATGCATCTCGTGCAGTGAGATTGATCCATCTTCTGAATGCTTTATCCATTCTTAATATCTGTAACAAGTCTTCTCTGATTTGGTTCTAGATGGTGGACCTCATTGGGGTTCGCAATTCTTGGGGCTGTTATGGTTGCTTCTTATTCACTGCAATATTCAATCTATGCTGCTAGTAGCAGGTAAAAATTGCCAAGAATATTGTCAAGTTTTCTGCTGGACGTTACTATGATCATTGTTATTATTGTTATGTGAAGTGATCTAGTTCACCTACTATGAAAGACCCAGCAAATCTATAGTGTTTAGATCATAAACTCTTAATCATGATAATGTAAGACATATAAGTCGATGTTATTTCATTTTAGTTTTGCCTGGTTATTCTTTCTGATGGTTTTCTTGTCACTGCTTATTGCTGTGTATTTGTATCTTACTGATTTCTTTTAACCATTTTCCTGAAATATAATAGGAAGCTTTATATTTGTTGTTTCTCATAAATAGTATTTATGTTTGTATCATACTAATTTGACATGTTTGGTTGTTTAATATGAAACTTTCTTGTTGTCTCATATCATGAGTAACAAATATTATTTCAGGATCAAGCATGTTATGGTTACGAGCTTCCTGTTAGTTCTTGGTGCAATGTCTATGACATGGATTTGTGATACGATATCAGAATCTGGATTTGGTACTTTCTCAACAAATATTTATCCATCCTGTTCTTATTTATGACAATGCCAACGCACATATTGAATGCCTTTGCATAGCGTCATTTGTCTCCACAGATTTCCAAACTGGGGTTGTGTTTTGAGCCTTATTTTAAATTTTGTAGCAAGTAGTACCACAATACTTCATTCCAGCAAGCAACTCAGGTTTATGTATGCAAGTTCTAAACAAGAGGAAGACATCATAAAACTCTGATAAAGATGCCCTCCAAATTCTAATAGCAACAAATGGTGTTATATTTTCAAATCCAACGTGGTCCTATGTGTTAGCTTTCAGTTAGTAAATGTTATGTCCTAAGAATATAAAGATACTTGCAGTGACTTCTCTATCTGTTTTCAATTTTTTTGGCTATATAATGCAGGTCATGGTTCATCACTAATAATCTGTGTTAGCATATTGACTGGTTATACTGAGACACTGCACAAGATGCTATCTCAATTATCTGGTTAGTTTTTTTGCCAAATCTTTATATTCTCTATCTGTTCACTCATTTCTCATGTTATCATTCTCATCATCATCAAACTGTGTTTTTTCCAACTATTTGAAATAAACAACACAGCATTTATTGGTGAAGTTGTAGGAAGATCAACACAGCATTTACCGTTGCACCAACTATTAGATTTTTAAATAAACAACGCATCATTTACTTAATCATATTCCTTTCCATTAATAAATTTTTATGTTTTTTTATAAATTTCTCTGTACCATTCAAATTTTACTTTTCTGATCTGGATTCAGGGAATATATTGAATTGGTGGCCCTACATATTTTCTGTTCTTGGGATTTTCACAGTGGTGACTATGTGGGCTGTTCTAGTTACTGAAGGTTGTAGGAAGATCAAGCTACAATATTATGGTTTTAAACTTGCTTCTTCAACAAGGTGATGCCATGTTATGTTCTTTCTGTTATGTGGTCAAGTTCATGTATTCTTATTATAATCAGTTCCAATTCTCTTTGGATTCACTTGACATTCAGTCTGAATATTTAGGCATTTCACAATCTCTGAGCAATCCATCATATTTTGAGGTCATTATATCCCCTTTATATATTTAAAAAACAAGACTAAAGCTAAGTGTAAATAATGCTCTTCAGTTCTTACTGAAACTCAGAACTAAATAACTGCAGTTAGTTTCACTAGTTTACAGGATACTAAAAGTTTTCACATGAGCTAAAAAATTTGTTTTAATTTTCTCAATGCTTGTCATCTGGAATTGTTTACGAATTGGAGAATATGTGATACAATACTACTGGAGATCCACTATCTTGTCTTACTGGCTTGTTAATATACACTTCTTATATTTAGCTCGTGCATTTGTTTACTTCTATCATGATTTTGTTTAACGCATCATTCCTAATTAAGTTGTGATATTTCTGTTTAAAAACCTTAGAAATCCAAGTTTCACTTCTTTGGCTTGGAGTAACTACTATTACAATTTGCATACATTTTGACAGATATAGCATTTCTTTACTGAACGCTGTGTTTTAGTGTTGTTATTTTCCTTCTTGTTTTCAAGTGCTTTCTTTAGTATCACTCACATAACTATTGAATCAGCTATTTTGGTTTCTTAGAAATGGCGGGTCCCCAGTTACAGAGGTGGAGCCATACATACCTTTCAATATTAATCCTACTGGAATGCAGCCTGTTCTTACTACCACATATCTGTTGGCTTTTCCAAGTATTATGGCAAGGTTATTTTTTCTTTTCTTTGGTCCAATCAAATATATTTTGTTCCCTAGAAAAAATGGCATCTGTTTTGACGGTTCCCTGAATAATTATATTTTGTTGCTTCATATATCTAACATAAAGACACCTTTTCTAACAGCATCTTTGGCTCACCATTTTGGGAAAATTTGAAAGAGATACTAAACCCTGGGACTACCGTTGGTGCAAGACCATGGATTTATTATACAATTTATGCTTTTTGTGTCTTTTTGTTCAACATATTTGACATCGTAAGTATATCTCTTCTGATTATTTCTTTTAAAAAATTGTTCCAATTATTTGGGTGTATCTATTTATTTTGATATGCATTTAACAACTTTATAAGTGTTCAAATATAAGTGTTCGAATATATGTTTGTTTGGTATTCGACATGGCTCTAGATTTTGAACCTTGGAGGATCTATAAGTTACATTTGATGACTAAATAATTTGCTCTCATATTTGTGGCTTCACCAGTTTAAGTAGAATATTTGAAGCTGGTTATGTCTTATTCTACTAGTTATGTTTGATACTCTTTTATCGATATAGACAACAATTTGAAATAAAGTCCATTTTACTAGAATTGAAATGAAAAGAGATAGAAGGTGGAATGAGCAAAAGAAAAGGGGGAAAAAACAGGAAAAATAATTAGTTTGTACTAGATGCAACTACTATATAGCCGCATTAATGTCTATTAGAATAGAATTTTATCTATTGAAAAATATATATTGCATCCGTCTGATGACTGAGTCTATTTCTGCTTTAACATGGGCAAACTAGGATTTCTAATTAATATGGTAGGTAAATTCTGAAGTCGCTATTCTTATATTCAAAAAATGACATGTGAATCTGAAAGAGCTGATTTATTAACCAATTTGTTTGCATTGCTCAAAAAGGGTATCTAGGTGGAAGTACACCAATATTTGTTCTTCCATTTTTTCCATTTATGTCTCATGATTAACCAATTTTCTATCCATTTTTTAGGCAAACTTACCAAAAGAGATTGCTGATTACATGACAAAGATGGGTGCCCGGATACCGAACATTAAACCTGGAAAAGCAACCATAGAGTATTTGACGAAAATTCAAACTTCAACTCGATTTTGGGGTATGAATCGCTAGAATATTCCTCACTATATTCAATGCTAGATGATTTCTCTTTATGTAAGACAGAAGCATGCTTTATCTGGGGATATTGCAGGAGGATTGTTATTGAGTGTGTTGGCTACATCTTCTACCTTGCTTGATCACTATTTACGTCGCATCAATGAGGGATTTGCTGTTGGGCTTACATCAGTTTTAATAATTGTAAGTGCAATTTAATAATTTTTTTGTTTATACAAGTGAGTTATTTAGTCGATAAGCTAAGATGTGAATATGTATAATGACTTTTTTTTAATTGTGCTGAATAGTATTGGGATTATTTGAGCCACACACAATTGATTTTGTACTTAATCATGCTTGGGATGGCATAACGAGCACAAAATTTTCAATTTCTTGGTAACATCTTTCATAGTAATAAAAACTATGTAGGATGGCATATATCAACCAGCTTCACACCTCTATATACTCATCAGTCATCAAAGCCTCAATGATGAATGAGGTATGTTGAAAGCATAGAGCCTCCGTTATCTACTAATTGTAGTCTTGTCAAACCGAGTCAGAAGCCTCAAAATCTCTTTTTTGGTGATATCTAGGCACAAAAAGCAATCAAATTAAATAGCTAGTCAAGCGCAATGAGCTGATTTAATCTATTAGACATTATTTTGGGGGGGAAATAGCTGAGTGATGATCAATTCTCAGTATTATGTCAGATTCCATGATTTCGTATGATTTTCTTTTTTACAAACAACAACATTGTTTAGAAACTGTAGTATTAGTACTGATCCTTTCCAGGTGCTTTTCTCTGATCTATGGCATGCAACATCTATTCTATCATAAAAGATTAAGTTGTCTCAATATTTGCATTTTAGTTCGTGGATGCTATTTTGTTCCTGTGGGTAAACTGGTCTGTATGATAAGGAAATACTTGTGCTTTTCTTCTTATATATACTCGTACTACATATTAGTGTTGTCAAAAGCCCTTGTCAATTGAAGTTGTTCTTTAATATTTTATTTCAGGTAGGATCGATTATAGAATTGAGAAGATCATATCAGGCATATAATGTGATGCCAGCTCTGAGCAAGGTTTTAAGAAGATATGGCATTTAATTTCTCAAAGCATAAATGCATCTCAATGAGGTAATCACATGTTCCATAATTTTTCCGCAAAAGAAGTTTTTAATGCAACTTGCTTTTAAAACTTCACTTCTAGTGGACATTGGATCATAATGGTTCTGCTCGGGTATTGCAAAGACTTTACAAAGGTAATGCTTCTACCTGTTCGCTCGTTAAGTGCCACGAAACTTCATCTTACATTCTTTTTACTGCATGCATGAACTTGGACTTGCAGATTTGATGGCATTGCACAAGTGGTAGAGCTACATGATGCTGTAAAAGAGGGATGTCATAAGGATTGGTATCCTCAAAAAGGCTGGAATCAACAATGAGATTGAATACTTGAAAAAAAAAGAAGCATCCGCTGAATGATTAATAGAAGAGCATTTCATCAATATATGATCTAAGCAGAAGCCCAGTTACCAGTATCGCATGATTCTTTTCGAAGATCGCTTCATTAGTACTGTTCTCATTACTTGCAGAAACAATGTGTTTTATTAATTTCTAACTATCTAGAATTGGCTATATGAATTTCCTTTGCAATCATAGAGTGTTGAATTTGTATTAGTTTCAAACTACTTCTAGTCATAATCAAGTATCTGTTTTTCGTCGTCCTCGTCACTTTGTTGGTACTATCTTATTCCTTGATGCTCAGAGTATCAATGTTTTTAACCTCCAATATAGAAAGCTATAGTAGTTCTAAATATTTCATCAATATGAATCGTATCGATCGTTCTATTGTCATTCAGGAAAGCATAATTTCTTTTGTGATCATAGGCTGTCAGAATCTCATACTTTGTGGCATTCTTTGATGAACTATGAAACCAAAATGCTCAACAAGATTCTTGCGCATTAAGGACAAATAATATTAGGCAATGTCTAGTCAAAAATTTTGGTGCTAACTTGCTTACAAATTCAAAAGTATATTTAAAATAGCTTTAATTACCTCAAAATGCAAAGGAAGAACTTTACACCACAAAACAATCATAATTTTTAATCATTGTCTTCTTAATAGAAACTGGGAATCAATTTCTATCGAAATAACTATAGTAAATATGATGGAACATAAAATGTTGATAGTTAGAACAGTAGACCTCTGTTTAATTAGCACCTTAAACATTGGAGCACAAAATAACAACTCGTAAATAATTAGCAATTTGCCACCTCCATGGAAAACAAATGGAGGGTTTCCAACTTTAGCCATTGTTTTGCTGAAACAAGGCCAGGTTTGGTTGTTCATCACTGGTTGTCCTCTTCTGATTCCTGCTTTTGAGCTGGTTTTGGGGCATCCTTTTCTTTGATCTCATCTCCACCATCCTCCTAGCAAATGGAACATAAATCAGGTATCACAGAGTGTTTGGATCTTAGCGAACTTATTTGTTTATATCAATAATGAACTTATTTAACTAAAAGCTAATTGAGTTGGAACTTTTACTGAGAGCAACTAACAATATAATTATTCTTTTTAATTTAGCTAAATCATTAAACCAATAAGTGAAAAAAATATATATTATCTATTATTTTAAGCATGTTAAAGATAACTTGAAATTCTAAAATTATATCGTAAATAATAACTACATATAAAAGACATGTTTATAAAATTTGTTTATGAACTATATATGAGTTTTATTCATGAATATTAATAAGCCAACTTCAAGAATGTTAAGATTTATTTGTTATATATATATTATCAAATGAGCATGAACCTACATGTTTATCCTAAATTAGTACGAGGTACCAAAATTAAAAAGAAAATATAACAGACCGTGATATCAGAAGTCCAAAGGGTCAAGTTGTCGCGAAGGAGCTGCATGATCAATGTGCTATCTTTGTAAGATTCCTCGCCCAAATTGTCCAACTCCGAGATGGCCTCATCAAAAGCCTGTGAGAAAAAAAAAAACAAGAACTGCTATCATCTAGAGATTAATCAGATTTGCAGTTTGGTGATGCAGAGCAATCAAACAGTTTTCTTTAAGGACACTTTCTCACAGTATTACAAGTTACAACTATAGATATCTTAAACAATTTAGCTATCATAGTGTACATTTCGAAAGAAATGAACTAAGAAGTAAGAAGCTATCAAAGAATAAACTTGTGTTGTTAGCACTAAAGTAGATTCTGAAATTTGAATATGAAATTTTTACACATATAAACAGAAAACTTTAGAGGAAGATTTGAGGAAAGGGCTATAAAATTTAAGCCTATCAAAAGAGAATGGAAGTATAGTGATTGATCAAACTGTTTATAGGAACTTGGTTTTGAAACATTTTACATTAATAAGATTATATGTGCTTTTATTGCATTGGTTTCAAAAAGTCAACTAATTGGAAGATTCAGTAAAGGTATGATCTCTCGTAAAAAGAGCACATTGCTATGCATAGACGCCCTAATTCTAGGACAAAGATTCAGACTTGAAATTTTGGAAATTTGTATGGAAACTAGTATTTCTCATTCTATCCAATCATACAATCAAAATATACTTTAAGAAGATTCTATTATTAAGGACTGTGCATAAGCATTAATCATGAACAAATGCATCAATTCATGACAGGTAATCATCTAGCAATATGTTCAATAAATGTACTTAAAACAAAAGACAAGAACTAAGTATCTAACCTGTTTAGCAAGGCTGCAAGCACGGTCAGGAGAGTTGAGAATTTCGTAGTAGAACACAGAGAAATTAAGTGCCAATCCCAACCTAATTGGGTGGGTTGGGGCCAGTTCAGCCAGGGCAATATCCTATATATTCCACAAAATTGATGAAGTAGATAAAAGGAAATTAAGAGGAAAAATAATAAACAAACAGCAAACATAATAATATTTTGGCATATAAAAACTAAATTGTCAAGTTGCAAATGAAGTTTTCTAAAAAGCTACAAATGAAACCAATAATAACAAAACATGCTCACAAAATTGATGAAACTAAATAGCAGGAAATCAAAGACAGAGGAAAACAATAAACAAAGAGTAAAGTCTCTCAAAACAAGAAATATATGGTGTAAGAAGCTTTGCAAAAATCTGTAAATGAACCACTGGTAATAACACAACATGCAGGTTCTCAAACAAGAAAATAAACCTGTGCAGACTTATAAGCTGCTAGTGTGCTTTCAGCAGCCTCCTTCCTCTCATCTCCAGTCTTGAATTCAGCAAGGTACCTGAATAGAGTACAATATTCAAAAACTAATTCAATAACTTACAAAAAACCACAAAATGCACATATATAGCTTGAGGATTTCGCATCACCATTTACCTGTGGTAGTCACCCCTCATCTTCAGATAAAAAACCTTTGAATCTGCGGATGTGGCAGAAGGGACAAGGTGGGAATCGAGCAACTTCAGAATTTCATCACAGTTCTTGGTGAGCTCAGCCTCGATATTGCTTTGGTACTTCTTGATCACCTTGGCCTGGTGCTCATTCCCGCGGCTCTCCTCTTTCTGCTCGATCGAAGAGGTGATGCGCCATGAAGCTCTACGTGCGCCGATGACGTTCTTGTAAGCCACGGAGAGGAGGTTGCGCTCCTCCACTGTCAGTTCCTCAGATCCGAGACTCTTCACTACCTTCTCCATGAATTCCGCCATCTCTTCATATCGCTCAGCCTGCTCGGCCAATTTAGCCAAGTATACATTCTCCTCCCTGGATAATTCTGTAGAGGACATTTTTGCTTTACCTTCCTATAAGTTACTTGTCAATCTGCAACAGAAAAAGGACTAAATATAAATTTACTCTTTTCCTTATTCCTCCATCTATACATGTCATCCATGGATCGAGAAGCGAGAAAACGAAGAACACTACTACCAACAAAAGATTCATAGATTGGGGAAATGAAAGAACAGATTCATAACTACCAAGTTTTCGAGAAAACATAATAGAAAATCAAAATTTCTCGGATAAGACAGACAAGCAATGGGACAAGAAGTTGCAAGATGTTCCGATCGCTCTCGATTTGGGGAAGAAATAGCGAAGTTGATCGCCAAAAAGGTTTAGCACAAACTCACCGCTACCAACCTTTTTCCAGGAAACATCACAAAATCTAAAATTTTAAGAGGAAAACAGCCAAAAACTAAAATCAAACAACATTGCAAATAAATGTGACAAAGAGTTGTAAGATCGTCGTGCTCATCGCTCTCAAATATGGAGAAGAAATAGAGAAGTTAATCGGCAACAATGTTCAAAACAAACACAAAGATCAAATGCAGAAGGAATGCAAAGGAGAAGAAATAGCCAATGTAAACATTACCTCAGAACTCGAAGGGATCGATGAACGGAAGACGATCGCGAGGCCTCTCCGTGAGTCTTCGCTCTTCAATTTGTGGTCTGTTTAAATTTGTAGGAATGATTTCGAGAGAAATGAGGATCTAAACACTAAACGCACTTCTCGATACCCGAGATATGTACATGCGAACGAATACCGATTAGTCAAGCGGGGACCAATGTTTCAAGCAATTGTGAGTAAGGTAATCCATTGAGTTACTATTGGTCAAGTGACGAAGAATTGATGAGATATTAAAAGCAAATCCGCGTAGTACGCTCGTATTTATCGGTCAATGTCCATCGAGGTGTTGACACCTGGCCGTCAATATCGACGATCGGGTGGCAGTCTAACCGGAAATAGTGTGCGGCCTACTTACGACAGGTTACCCGAATATTTCCCCGGTGTCTAATGGATTATGATTGTCGGCCGCAGGGCTTCAATGTGGGGCCGACACGCCTTCAATTATCATTTTCAAATTGCACATCTTGAATGGGCATATAAAAATAAAAAAATCCGCACCTCAGTCTTTTTTCTAATAAAAAAATAATCCTTAAATGTTGATTATAAAACGACGAGTTACACTTTTAAATTTAGTGACCGATAAATTTTTTTAATAAATTGAGTCAATCATCTTATAAATTAATCAATTCTAACTATTAAATATTTAAATTATCAAATGTATATAGAAAAAAGAGTAATCTATTATCCATCCCCATGCACGATTGAAGGGGAGCATCCACGCGATAGGTTGGTGGGCCTCATGCCACGTGGATATTCGCCCCTCAATCTCGTATAGAGACATATATAGCGTGGGCAGCGAATATGTCTAATTGCACTTTTATTTAATTTCTTGGATATATAGATTTTTTTTATTTGAATATATAAATGATAAATTTTATGACAGATTTATCTTTGTTTAAATATGATTTCTTTGGCTTACTCATTGGGGTGTGTAGCAAAACATATCAAAAGTATATATATTTCTTTGGCTTATTTACATATGATACTCATAGAATAAAATAGAGTGTGTAACATAAAATATATATATTTAGAGAAAATTTCTTTGGCATCTATTGAGTGGCTACTTGCACATCATTGATCAAAATATATGTCAGTGATCAGGATTATATCACCTCAACAGGTGTACATGATTATACAGGATAAGATGTATAGATTATCAAAATCATATATATATATATATATATATATTGCCATAAATTACATTTAATTATTCATAGATTTAAAAAAAAATAAAGAAAAACCCTTTTTATTAACAAAACAGAAATCTTAGTATCGAATATGTTCCATTAATTGTTTCTTATAAGAAATCCAACAATGTTAAAACTAAAAAGAAGTCTATATTTAGATGACTATCGAAGCTACAACCTACTTGTCATATCGAAGAAGATGTCATAAGAGGAAACATATTGATATGACCATAAAGATCGACTACATAATCTGATCCTTCGCTCTATGTAAAATTATACGCCTAATAATTACAATAATGTACTTATTCATACAAAATTATGTCATTTCATCAAGTTCAAATTCCTAAAGTTTCAGCTTGAGCAGGACTCGTTGGGTTCATCGACCCAAGTTGCAATAGCTAAAGTGTGTCGTCCCCCGCAGGCAACAAGCTTAGCACTCCAACGACCCTCAGAGTCGTTGAGGTCTTTCCAAGGCGGTAAGTTGATCGGCACCATCGTTGGATGGCCGGTTGTAACCTTCTTCCTATAACCTAAGCGCCCATGGTCGCCTCTTCCAAACTGTTTCCACATTCAAACAGATGA
Organism: Hedychium gardnerianum; assembly: GCA_038050645.1. Taxonomy (NCBI): domain Eukaryota; kingdom Viridiplantae; phylum Streptophyta; class Magnoliopsida; order Zingiberales; family Zingiberaceae; genus Hedychium; species Hedychium gardnerianum. The sequence continues at coordinate 20,781 of JBBUKS010326915.1, forward strand.
GTGACTTTCCAAGACAACACTGAACAAGTTTCAAAAAGCATGAAACAACTTCAGATCAAATACGTACCGAATACATTCGCCCATTGAGAGTCAATGCTACTGAGTGAGTTCCACCACAAGATACCTGAAATCGGCAAGAACAATTGTATGGAGGAACAAATTGCTGGTGCATTATTTTTTTGATGATAACCAATTTACCTGGACAATGTTTGCTCCAACTAATAGTTGAACTTTCTGTGGAACCATTTTGCTACTCTTATCATCTCCAAATCCAAGCCTTCCATGTTCCCCTCTTCCCCATGCATATACCTTTCCAATTAGCAATCATAATCTTAACGTTAAGACGAGCAAGAATGAATACAAACTCGTATTGCTATTTTCTATTCAAGCAGCGAACTTGATGAAGCAAACCAAATACAAATAACTATACACGAAAACTCAAACCTCTTTCAGTTGATTCTCATTTTACAGTCTTAAAGCAGCAAGGAGATACTAATTGCTTGTTTTACTAGATATGTTGTTCCTGTTATCTCACTGATGTTTCTTTTAACAATATTCCACAGTACAGACCGACACGGCTCCTACTTTCAATAAAACATAGTACTATAGTAACATAAAACATCCACAGGCCTACTTTCAATCACAGTATACCACAAATTCTTAAGATTGAGTTCAAGGTGATTAATGATCCTTGAGGTTACTTAATCATGACTAATTCAATCATGTTTGTTTATCTTTAGGCAAGATTGGACTAAGAATGATGGGAATACTACCTCTCCTTCATCTGTTAGTGTAGTTGAATGCCAACCACCAGCAGCAATGTCGACCTAGAAAGAGGAAAAACAAACGATTGAAAAACGTCAAAATGTGCATAAACTTGCCCTAATGAACTAATGTCTATTACTTTAATTGAAAAAAGTGAAGCTGAAATCAAACAAGAAAAAACCAGAAAATTTTCAATCAAAGCCTTACGGGTCGATATGGGAAGCTGTCATAGTGAAGGCAAAGACAATTTATCAACTGTCTCTACCATGGCTAAATATATGTGGTTGCTCATTAAAAGTGTCGCGCCCAAAAGAAAAAAAAAACATTAGATTAAGATCTTACTAGTATTTCATAATTCATTTTACTAATTAGGTAATTATCAGTGTAATAAGATGGCTCAAGGTTTCACTGCACAGAGTGTAATTGTAAAAATGAATGAGTTAAAATTTCTCTTTGGTTTGAGAAGAGTGGTCTCTTGTTAAATACCAAAAACCTCCATGTGAACAGAAACATGACAACGATACCTTATTCTTGGATTCCTTTCGACAATGAACCAAGGAAGTTGGTAAAGACAAAGTACTTGAACTGATATGCCTCTACATAAAGACCAAGGAAGTGAAACAACCTGAAGGTACTTGAAATGACCAAGGAAGTGAACCGATATAGCCTTAGCGTAGAGTCAATAGCGGCTATAACATAGGTTAGTTGATTCCAACTAGTTTTGACAAACAGTTCCATTGTTGTTGTATGCTTGGAAGGTTCAACTTAACCTTTACTACAGTCAATTGTTGCATGCTTGGAAGGTACGACTCAACCTTTACTACTATCTGATAGCTTTACAAAGACATGGATAAATTATAAATTCACTGAAGCGATATCAAACTAAAAGGATGAGTTGAAAGAATCAATTAGGTCCTTAGGAATTTTTATGCTTGAATTTGGAAATACAGAAATCATATGACGGTCTTCTGTTACTTGTCAAAATGGATAATAGCACAGCAGAAATTTGAAGAGATTACCTTTGGATTTAATGGTTGACCAGATGAAAATGTATGAAGATTACGGAGGAAGAATTGAGATTATATTAGTGTAATGGAAGAAACGAAAGTCTAGTTTTCCTAAACACTAAAGGAAGGCGAGATGACAAGGGTTATCCATTTCGGGAAATATGCAAAAAATAGACGATGTGAACCTAGGAGTAATATAAGGTATGAGATTTCTCAACGTGTACATGGCCGAAAGTAGGATACAATGCTAAAATTTATAGATTTGAGCTTTCATTTTGTTTTATCTTTATGTTGTTTGGTTTCATTGGTAGATTTAGCAAATGATGGCTAGAAACTAGCCGTCATATAATGCCCAAAAAAAAAAAAAATGGGATCCCACCTATATCTCAAAAACTCAAACCTAAAAAAAAGGAGCAATATATAAATAATTGAGAAGTTTTTTATTACGCACCAAAGTAAGGCTAGATAAACCCCAAACAGGAACAGGTTGTGATCTTGGTTGAGTATCACCAGTTCCTAGCTGACCATATTCATTATTTCCCCATGCCCACAAGGTTCCATCCTCTTGCAGAGCCAAATTGTGAAATGCACCAACAGCAATCAACTTGACACGATCAAGGCCTTGCACACGTACAGGGGTTGAAATCTGTGTGCTACATACAAAGAGGAGGGGGGGAGGGGGGGACATATATATAATTAGCAAATTGATGTAACAGGAAAGACAACAAACTTTCGAAGATGCAAAAAAGAACGTACATATCTCCAGGAGGCCATGGTTGCCCCCAAGTCCAGACGTGACCATCTTGAGTTAGTACAACCGAGTGTGTCCCTCCAGCAGCAACCTGGGATCATATGAAGCTAATTCAGAGAAAATTTCTAACCAACTGGAACTGCACATGTATGTTATTGGTGAGGCATAATGATTTTAGTAGCCAGCATAAGAATACTGGTTGTAGTACTATCAAAACCAAGAAGGCAAGAACTAAGAAGCTTAAGATGAGAATCGTTTGAGAAGAATTCCCAATAAAATAACTACAACATTATTCAATTCAGATAAAAACATGAAATTTCAAGCATTATTCTATTACATTATTTGCCTATCAAGCATTTGTATAGTTTGATTAAGTGAAAAGGCCTGCAATTCTAAAAAAAAAAAACTTCAAACATGAATTTAAGGCCTTACAAGCTATTACATGTTGGAGTTTTTAGGTTCAAAAACTAACTCTGAAGCAAAACAAGCAAGAAGCAAGAAAATTTGAGAGATAATTGACAGGTTACTCTTCAGCTTCATAAGCAAAAAAATTGGTAACAGCCACAACAGCAATTTGCTGCTGCTGTTCAGTTGCTCGTATTGTGATAACTGAGACGCCAAGTAACAACAAGAAGGTTTTTTAGGTTGAATTAAGGTTACTAAAACTTAAGCAACTTCATACTCGGCACCCTCACAGATAAAGTACAAACAAATATTTGTTAGACCTGCTGCTAACCGACACTTCGATTTGAGGTTAAGAAATTATAATGTGGAATTATTAACCAAAAAAACAGAAATAAAAATAAGCCACTCCTTAAGAATGATAACCTCCGAGACAAAGGAGTGTATACATAAGATCCTACCAAAGAACTCTCCTTGGGAATCTTAATAAATATTATTTTGTATATACAGAAAAAGACAATTACGAGGCCCTTTGCTTTCAGTTTGGTAAGCCTGCTTCATGATGTCTAGAGGATCATGATATTGGTTGCAGTATATAGCTCCTAGTTCATAGTCAGAAAGAAATAAAAATATTTAAAGAGCACATTTGTGAATGTTGGAGTGTAATAATTTAACCAAGTAAACACTCATCTGAGAAGGATAAACTTTAGAAAAGAATTAATCTATACATTTAAATTTTTAACATACTGAAACAGTTGCATTCTCGGAATAAGGTGAAACAGCTATAGCGGTCCCATATCCCATTAAAAAAACCTATATCCGACAAATATTAGTCTGATACAGAAATTTGAATGGCAGGAATTATAGTTTATAAGTTTATGCAACTTGCTGACTTGTTTGTTTGTAGTGGAACAAAAAGTTCATTATTAAAATAAGGCAAAGACGTGTCCCCATAATACAACATGAACAAAGGTAAAAAGCAAAGTGAATATTGTTTCTGCTTGTTACCTGCCGAACAGAGAGCTTAGGCGCGCACCTCTGAGGAATTACAATGTCCCTCCTTAATGCCTTACTTCCATCTTCTTTTCTCTCGGGCTCCTCCCCACACTGCCCATACTCATTTCCACCTGTCCTCCACATTGCACAAAGTAAGATGCATATTCTAAGATGCTGTCTCATTCAACATCGAAATTCCCAATAAATAAAGCTTTTATTGTTTTTGAGCATACCCCAAGCATAAGCCCGGCCTTGGTTGTCCACAGCCAAGCAATGCCAACCACCAATTGCGGCCTGAAATAAAGAGCCGATAGACAAAAATGCAATAAGGGCCAAACGGCATTTCGTCGAACGAGTTTTGCGCATGAAGCGAAGGCGTAATATTTCTTTCCCAATCATACAATACCTGAACTATCTTCACGCCGGATAGGGCCTCGACGAGGCTCGGGATGCTCTCCGTCTTCTTCTCCGGAGGATGGCCCAGAGTTCCCCTTTGATTCCATCCCCATGTGTAGAGCTGAAAATTCACAAAGAAACAAAACAGTTCATTATTTCTACAAGAGACAGAAACATATCGATAGAAATGCACAAAAACACCCCAAAAAAAAAAGACTTTTGGGGGGAGCAGGAGTGGAAAGTAGAGACTTGGCCGTTGCCGCAGATGGCGAGGGAGTTCCGACTGCCGGCGACGACAGCTACGACGTTCTTGGGCTCGAGGGACGTGATGCTGTGAACCCAGTCCTTCTCTTCCCAGTCTCCCATCCCAAGTTGCCCATCCTCGCCCGATCCCCTTAAACCAAACGGGGCATTCAGCCAGAAGTAAACAAAAGCAAGTCATGTAGTACGAATTCACGAAGAGAGAAAGAGAAGTACCATGCGAGGACGACGGAGTGCTCCGATTCCATGGCGAAGGATCAGCAATGAGCGATCTGGAAGCGTCAAAAACTCGAATCCAAGCGGCGGCCGCGTAGACGTGGTGTTATTATCAGAACACACAACTCCGCTAATGGAGTACCAATAGACATCGCATATGGGGTTATTTTCAAAAAGACCATAAAATTTTCACCAATTGTAAAATACCTTATAATATTTTAATTTTATTGTCAAAATGTCAACGTTCCGTGATTAAGTCTTCTAACGTTAGATTAGATTTGTGACGTATTATAAAAAAAATTTAATAAATAATAAATTTAAAAATATTAACTATAGAAGTCTCCATATGTATTTTTTTTAATTTATTATGATATCCAATAAAAAATAAAAGGTCAGATCGATTATTTTATGATTGATCGAGTTAAAAATTTAAATATCTAATATCGATTAAATAAATGAATATTTTGTGAATAATAAAATGTTAATGGGCATGGTATAAAATGTATTAAATCTGAAGAGCTATATTAATAATTCCTCTGACTTAGTGGTTATTCTTTAATTTTTTTTACAAAAATATAGGAAAAAAAACATAATTTACTAATTTCCAAAAAAAAATGATAAAAATTGATATGAGTATGTTAGTAATACTGATGTGTGTGACAAAACTATAGTTATTAAATTAAATTAGTCTTAACAATATTTATGTAATATTGTTATTTGTATATGACTTTTTGCTATCAATTAGATCAACAAAAGTTGCATTGGAACCAAATTCCACTTATCACTTGGTCCTGTGGAATGATCACAGCTGGCTTACACCGGAACAAGTGGACAGCATAAGTGGGATCTTTATTGTTAAAGTGAAGGGGGAAGGGGGAGTTGATATATATTAAAAAATAATAATAATATGATGCATGAATTTTTTGTTAATACGGAGTCTCGAAAAAAAAATTATATTATTTCTAAAATTTGAATTAGTCTCATATAAAATAAAATAAGATTATGTATGATAAATTTTTTTCTAAGATCTCACGGTGATGATAACTTCTTTCACCATACTATCCTTTTTTAATGTATATCAACTTCATCTTTCACTTTACAATAACTTATATTAATTAAATCTAATTAAATTTTAAGTCTTTCAAATAAAAGACATATAATGGCCTTGTGTAATTGTGTTCTTAGACTAAAGAAGAGATGCCAAAAAAATGTCTCAATGCTTTAGAAGGTTAATTCTCCTGTACATGCACTCTACTATGTCATTATGCACACCTTGGGAGTGTGTCAACCATAACCAACTTAGAGTTCAAAAGCGGGAGAAGTAGTCGCTGGTTGATTAGTAATGCCCGAGCCGCCTGTGGAGCCGTGAGGATTCGATGCATTTGCCGCGAAGTCTGCTGCCGCAAAAGATCGGCCCAGAAGAATGACATAGCTAGGAAACAAAGTTGGAACACTAGGTGGGACTTTTGGCAAGTTGATCGAGTGGGGACACCGGCCGTGCCGAAAGGATTTGAACCAATGTAGCCGAATGGGTCAGTTTGGCTGAGGTGTCCAAACCAGGCGATCAAGTTTGAGCAACCGTACCACACTAAACAGATCATGTGAGCTAAACAAATTCGGTAAAAATATTTCATCAAGGATATCTCTTTCTATTGGGAACATTGTTGTTGGAATTTATCGAAGTTGGATCTCGTCCGATCGATGAGAAAATATAGTCGAACACGAACGTTCGTTTACAATTATATATCCTCATACTCTGTAAAAGAAAATACAACCAATTTTATTTGTTTTGTTTTCAACAAAGGGAGAAGCACAACAACTAAATGTTACATGAATACATCTTAAACTTGAAAAATATAATAATTATTTGTTTAAAATATTGGGATGAATTTTGATATTTATTTTAGTATTTTATATTTAAATAGTAATAGAAAAATCATATGAAGACCACGGCCGTAGCCCGTTACGACACGTCCGCGACATAACGACGAGTCCGCGACACGTAACACTTGGTGACGCGCGGTACGTACGTTACTGCGGAGCGTAAGAGAGGCTCGGCCTCGAGGCGCTCTAATAACGGCGATGGTTACGCCTTACCGACGCGTGTTCCAGCAAGGCAATAAACAAAACGGCACGTGAACCGTTTTAAAACGACCCCGCCACGAAGAGGTCCAGGAACGGTCCGGTGCACCCCCATCCTATCAATAGGCATAAATTATAGCCAATGTCTCGTAGACACGTGGATCCTTCATCGAGGAGATTGTCGGTCTCAATGTGTTCCTGTGGAGCAACATGCTTTGCTATCAATATTTAATTGGAGAAAGCGACAGGACGGAAGCAAGCTTTTCTTCTGGTCTCTTTATTTACTCGGTGGAACAGAACGCTCCTCCGTCCGTTCGTCGCTTTCTCTCGCGCATCGAGGTACCGCTCGTCCTTCTTTCTCTCGCTCAAGTCGTAGATCTGATCATCTGTTGCTCTGGTTTCGCGTAATCTCGATTTCTCATTGCGTTTGGGTGTTGAAGTCCTTGGTTCCTCGCTACCTGTGCTCGTACCAACGTAGATTTGATGTTGGAGTGATGACCGAGACGATCGGAATGGTAGAGAGAAAAAGAGTCGGTGAATGCTTTCGCTTCAGGGCTGAAATCGAGGGTCTAGATCTGAGAAGATCGTTGGTTATTTTCTGGGATTCGATTAGGTTTTTAGAAGGTCATGGTTAGGAGATTATCCAGATCACTCTGGAACAGGAGAGTAGGATCTATCACCTCTATCCTTTTTCGTTTAGTGTGGTGCGTGGTTATACGCCGGGAAGTGTCTCTTTGTGCGTTTGGGTTGTGCATCGGTGAATTTGTCTTGTATTTGAACGGAACTTTGTCTTCGCCGGTGGTTACTGTATGTTTTAGGGTCTCGATGCTTCGTCCTCTAGTTTGCTTAATATTGGCTTTCTTCTTCATATATTAGCCGTCTAGTATATTTTTCTTGTTTTTCATTGGCTGAGCACACTTCATCGGCGGAAGTCTCTAGATGTGACTTGCTTCTAACATTGAGCGGGGCATTATTATATTGGATGAGTTCGTACATATCGACGGCTAAAGCTTATCATATAGGAGCTGATGTCCTTTCCGAATATTTTGCTTCGGAATTCGATTTGCGTAAGATTCACTTATCTCATTGGCTTATACACGCGGATCATCCAGCTCTCACTCTCCGCGAGTACATTTTTGTAGTGCTTATACTACATAGATCGTTCATTATGCTGCAACACTATAATAATATCTCAATTAATTAAATTATTTTTTACATTTACTTAAGTTTCCTTTAACCTCCCTTTATCCTTACACCATACACCATACACCAACGACTCGAATCAATTCTAATTTTTAGTTATAGAATCTATTAGTTATTTTTTAACCTATTAGTGGTATCATAGCCTCATTTTATTATCTCTGGGTGAGACATAACAATTTTTCTAGGTTATATTTCATTAATTTATTTATTTTATCCTTTTTGTTGAGCCCACATGTTTTTTTTTTTAAAATACCCTTAAGTTTAATATTGCCTTTGAAGGAATTCATTAAGATGCTGGTTATTTTCTCAATTTTAATTAGACAAAATGCAAGTTTGCTAAGGTTTAAATTTCATGCAATTTATCATGTTAAATCACATACCAATAGTAAGGTGCAACTTTGTTGGGGTCGAAAGCATAATCTCTTAAGATCTAGGAAAAATACATGCATGGTTATAAGGATAAACATTCCCACAATTACTGAATATATTTAACACAACTAGGTGATAACAGAATTCATTATATGATAAAGAAGTGTGGAATTCATTAAATAAAAGTACCAAATGATCATAATACACTCACTTTCATCCACTTGCTCTGGATGTCAAATATGTGAACATTTGACCATTATAAGGCCAAGAATCTCCATTGGCTTCAATTTCTTAATCTCGCCATGTATCTTAAACTTCTTAGATCTGCAACCATGTCCTAAAAGACCAAACTTCTCAATTCATACAAATGGAATCACATCTAGGGTGTTTTTGCTTGATGAATAAGGATACAGGTCATCACAACTAAGTGACTGATTACAAAATTTGCATTGGTATCGACTGAGTTGTGAATTGGGATTTATATTGTATATGAATTTTCCCTTAAAATCAAATATTAATTAGAATCAATAGAAACCAAAATGAAAAGACCAAAAGAGAAATAAAACTATGAACATTCAGTCAAAATGAACAAATTGGTTAAACTAGTCAATTTGAGGCCTCTTCATGACAATATTAAGGAGCTTCTCTTTGATTAAGAAAATAAGATTAAAGTAAATAAGTAGTGAAGGAACATGCTCTCATTAGATGAGGATATTTATGATAATAATCAAGGGAGAGAGAGAGAGATGACGAGTAAGTTGTAAGTTAAGATTAATTAAATAACTTTTGGTTAATAATTTTAATCAACTCCTAACTATAATTGGGATAATTTAAATAGACTTAATTAAAACCTAATAAAATTATCTCATTAATTATATATATTATTTTTTATTTTTAAATATTTAGATTAAATTTTTAATTAATATAGTTTATTAAAAGTAAATATTATAAAGAATAATAATTATTTATAATATTATGTATAAAAAATAGTAAAAAAAAATTAACCGCCTAGGCAACCAAGGCGGTAGGTGGTCGCTAACCGCCCCACCACCCGTCTACCATCATTTACAACATTGGTAGGTTGAGCATAGTGCAACTCTCCTAGCTAGCATGTTGTGCTCAGTGCAACTTTCCTAGTCAACACAGTGTGATCGATTTAGTATAAAATTGAGACTCGACAAAAAACAACGTAGGAAAGCTTGCTTAAACATGACTATAAAGCCGAACAAGGTCTTTAATTTATTCCTTTATAAAATTTTGTATGTGATATTTGTTATCTCTAAAATATTTTTAATTTAAAAATATTATTACATTAGTCTTTTTTTTAAAAGTAAGTAAATATTATTTTATTTTTAATTGATTAATATTTTGTTATTAAACTAATAGCTTGTTCCAAGTTCTTCTTATGTCTCTTGTGTCATTGCCAGTTGTGCTAGGATCAACTTGTGAGTTGCATGCTTTCAATAAAGTTATTAAGGATTGACCCTTTTGGCATGGCCTTTGCCTATTTCCACCCTCGCTTGATCTTGGTCTTAATTGAGCTAGGTTAGGACCATTAACACCTTCTAGTTTCTAGTTATAGGATTGTGTTATTGTAATGTTCAGATTATATTACTTGCAATGACGTTTTCTAAATTTATTTATTTATTTTTAAAGCAGAAATTCTTTTTACATATTGAAATTATACATTTTCTGTAAGACTCCATTGAGAGCGTTACTATTAAAATACCTTTGCATTTTAAAATTTTGGGTTGTGCTATAGTTTTGAACTTTGGCATACGATTTCAATAATGCATTGTATCATACCAATATTGTTTTAGTGCTTATATTTTAGTTGTGGACGTTTATACTTTGAGTAAATCAATAATTAAATAATAATTGATCATGCAATTGATTAGATTGTTTGATTAATTACATTTGTAATTCTATCAATACCTTGTAAATTTATCAATTATCTACTAAAATATTTATTGTTGGTGCAATTGCACCCAAACAATCTTGAATGTTGAGATGTACAGTATGTTTTGATGCATTTGACAATGGAGATTTATGTGCATCAAAATTAAGTTGCATATGGAGATTGTGGTTCAACGAGGCTGAGTTGATGGTTGACCTGGCATGACCAAATTTGTTTGGTTTAATTCGATGGCTTAAAGGTTTGGTATGAGGTGGACTGGGAGATGATTGGTGTGAGGCACAAAAAATCTGCCGAAGTCTCTAATCTCAAACACCTTTCGAGCAATTTACTTGCACCTAATTATTTGTGACCTTATTTCATAAAGAACATATTTGTTTTCATATGAAGCTCAATAGCTGTAGCATCTCTTGATGTCCCACCTTGTATTAGCGAAACACATTATTTTGAGCCCATGTTGAGAGGTACAAGATTGCCATGGTATGGGTATGATCTGATGGGGAATAAGGAAGGTATTCTGGTGCATTCCTGGTGGTTGGGATGGACAATGTGGTAAGCAAGCAACATCAATGGTGTCCCTTTGATTCTTGTTCTCATCCTCCACGACTCCCACTGCCTAGGCCTTCTGGAAGTTGAGTTCGGTCCAAACTATTTAATCTATTTATCTTCTTAAATAATAGACCCAATATATCGAAAACTAGTATCTGGTATTCATTTTTTTCATCTTAATTGTTCTTTTATTGAACTTGTTTTTTATTATTTAGTTCTATTTAGTTTTAGCTGTCTAATAATTTTATAGTAAACTACTAAGCCAATAAAAATCATATGCAAATACCTTTTCATTTCTTTATCTTTTTTCCATTTATTGTTTTATGAATTATTTATTAAATATCTATGATTAATTTTCTCATTGTTAAACCATTTTAATTCTTAGAAATATTTGACTCTATCTCTAAGTTTCTCAATAACTATTCTCACTCTTTCATAATTTGATTCATAAGTTGATCTCTCTATAAATAACAATACTCTAGTTCATTTTTTTAAAAACAAATGTGTGCTAAATTTTTTTCTTTATTATTTTGATTTCCTAAACTGTTTCAGCTTTCAACAGGAACATCACCTATAACTACTCTTTCTTTATGTATCTTCACCAGAGATTACTTTTTTATTAATTTGATCTAAAATGAAACTCCAATGAAGAGTTGGTGGTTTCTTCATGCAGAGTGTCTCATGACATCATGACAGAACACAAGTCATAAAAACAATCAAGTGAAGTAGATGTGCTAATATCTTTTAACATAAGGACTTGCTTCAAATAGGTTTTGATAAAGTTTGATAGTGTATTGTATATTCATGATCTTGGTGAGATTTGTGTGGGCCATTGGAGGCTTATATCTTGGTGAATCTAGGTTTGAGAATGCATCCCATGGGGTAAATTTCATAAAGTAATTTGTGCATTTGGGGCTTGAATGTATGTGTGTTTGAATTGATTGATTGACCCAACAATTGGCAGATTGGTTGACTTCTATTGTTGATGATCTATAATTTGAACGCCATGTAGTTTTTGTTCATTTTGAATTTGTTTTATTTAAATATAAACACTATAATCCAAATAGGGCAGTAGATGGTTCTGTGATTCAATTTGTTGTGATTAGATTTGAAGTTGAATGATTTAAAAGATCAACTGAATTCCTCGAGTTGAACTTGAGTGTGGTGGTGTTTTGTAGTCATCTTGGTGTGTTGTCCATTGAGTGGATCCATTCAGCATCACTTGCTTTGGGTGATATGGAACGTGCATTCTAATGCACGGTTGAAATGCTATGATATAAGTGTCATTTCTCTGAATATTGGGGTTTTGGAGAATTTGGAAATTTCATATTGGCCTTACCATCGTTGACATTGTCACTATCATTAGGATCAATGATTAAAGACTGAGTACCAATATCTGAGACCGCTGTTGATATTCTTTTAACTGTTTCTACTTCTATAGGTTTAACATCCCTGCTTTGATCATGAAAACCCTTGGGTGGGAGGTCTTAAATGGTACACGAGTATCCCAACGTAACCAAACTGCATAGATACTTCACTGATAAACTGCTTTTTGCATGCTATCTTTGGGTAAAATATCCTTTTACTTAGAAGGATAATCCACTTCTGTTTCTTCATTATATTTAGTTGAAATTCATAGATTAATGTGTTAAAAATGCTTTTATATGTTACTACCGTTCTAGATGTTTTCTGCATTGTTTATTGACTTATATTCTCTGATTAGGTGTTCCAGTATAGAGGATTTAGTTAGAGGCAGCAAATATAGAAGATCTGGGGTAAGCCATTATTAGCCTTAGTTGAATATTATTTTGATTGAAAAAAAAATAATCTGTTGCTCAGCTCTATTTTTTTTTTTTGTGTTACAATAACAATGTTAATCTCTCAGTTAGTTTATTTTAACTGAAGCAGTTTAGTTAAATGGCATGATAAGTTTTTAAAGCTTGTAGAAAAGATTTTACTAATCTATGTCCTTTAATCAGTTTCCCTTGAATCATTCTCTCAAAGATTCTTAACTTTAAGCAATTGAATTTGCAGTTTGATGCTAGCTGTTTCAACTGTATGAATACTTTCTCAAACAATTTTTTAATTAAAATAATTATAGAACTATCTCTATTACGTCACTGATTCAGTTTCTACTATCTCTGCCACCGTGGAAACATGTCATATCTACAGTGTAGGTGGGAAGAACATCATTAAACAGTGGGCAAGTTGGCAATTTTTCATATAGGAAACCGTTCTTCCTTATAACATTTGACATTCTTGCAGACCTTGTAAGATCTATCAATTGCATGAATTTCATTGTCCTTTTTGGCTTTGGCTTAGATTGAAACAGTAGCTTCTTCATCAATTAGATCATAGCCACTTCCATAAAGTGGCAAAAGGCGAAGCGCTCACCCCCCAATGCCCCCGATAGCCACTTCCATAAAGGTTTAGTGTAGGATGACCATCCTCTGTTCAAGAAAATTGTCAAGTTTCAGTTTTCCTTATTGCAGATATCTTGTTGCTTGCATGGTACTGTAATTCCATGCCATGACGAGGGGATATTGTAATAGTAGACAACTGAGGCTGGGTTGTGCAAACTACTTTCAAATAGATCGATACCAAATAGCATGTGATTGTTTCAAATAGATATGTCAAATCCAGCAGTGGTACGCGTCCAATTGACATTTTCAGTACAATAAAGTAACGAATTGCAAAGCCTAGGCAGTCTCCAATTCAATATTTTTTATTCAATCACCTTGATATTCATCAACTCAATTGAAGTGGATGGTTATGCGAACACACCAGAAAACATAATCATTTACAAATACTTGGTACTCCTCAACTCAATCATTTTTTTTTTTTGTCGTTGGATATCTCATTCATATTCTCTAGATGGGGGTGGTTCTGGTTCCACCCACAACACCATTTCTTTTGTTCGGGATTCTGCTAGACACAATAGAGAGGTTAATAGATGAGTTTTGTGAACATTCATTTTATGACAATACTTCTGATATTATTCCAGCATCATGTTTTAGTTTTGCTAAGTTGGTGTTTCATAATCTTTCGAATGTTCAATTAATTCTTGCATATTATTCTTCGCCTTGTGTTGACTTGACCCTTCATAAAATAAATCAGTCCTTTCTTCCTATTTTTGTACTTCTATGTTCAGAATTCCTCGTGACATGCTGCCTTAAGTAATTCACCACATTTCAACTGCTTCTCTTCTGATGAGACATTACTAATTGAGTTACAGTCATAACTTGTAAATTCTCAATTTAGCACAATAATCACTACATTACACAATCAGCATGCTGTTTCAATGGTCTTTGGTTTTAATAACTAGCACAGTCATACATCTTAACAAGTGGAAAGCACAGATGCTTCTATACACACTTGCAGTAGAGATGATCCAAGTAAAATCTATGATAGCCATGCCTTGTTTGCTCGTTGACCCATCCATTTAGTGCAGTCGAAGTCTGCTGCAGATTGAGTCAAAAATTGCATCTTTAGACTGCAGACTCGAATACATTGTTTTGTAACTTACAAAATAAAATTACCCTAGATTTGGAGGTCCTATACTTTGGTGTTCATCTGCTTCCTGTTGTGGCTGGCATAATTGAAGATTTATGAGCACGTTTGCTTCACCTGTTATATTGAAATTATATGGAATAGTTGAACTTCTATCAATATCATTCATTCCCCATGTTGCATGAACCTGATATTGATCATGGAATATTTATGTTAAATACAACTAATAACCAGTAAACTAACTAAAATTGCAAATGCATATATATTATTTTGATTTACAATGGTGTGCTAACCTTCTTGTGCAGTTCAATATTTTCTTGGTGAAAAAAGTTTACTTTCTTGTATAGTTCCATATTATCCTGCTGAAGAAGCTTTCCCTGCAATAAACCAGTATTTTGGTGAATCATACATAGAATTGTAAATTTTCTGATATGTAGTGAAATATCCTACAACCTTGTGACTCAATTCTTGAATTTCTTCTATCAAAAGGTGTTCCTGCAATTATTAGCACATTTAAAATAGTTGATACCAACAGGGAAGAAAATATAACTGAATGAAACCAAGGACGCTAGGACCTTTTTCATTCTGACTCTATCCACGCTTGTTTCTAATTGGGTCTCCAGATTCTGTAGATCTTTTACACTTAAGCCAGACAGCTCCTGCCCCATCATCTGCCTGCAATTGGTAATGGTCTTAAAAGTAGTATGCCCCAATATATTAATTAATCTCAACCTACAATATGAGCATTTAGTTGGTTGTAGCGGACATACCTATGATTTTCTTGCAAGTTATGCAATTGCTGCCTCAAGCTGGCTACTTTCTTTTGCCAGACCTGGTGAACAAGAATTTTTACTTTATAAGCCTCCACGGTATGATTTTTCTTAGAGTAACAATACATGCTTTCCACTGAAATAATACATGCTGCAGTCCTAAAAGACCCTATCTATCTTGCGAAGTGTTTAGACTGTTTGGAATTAGTTTAAGTTGAGTAATTCCAAAATGACTTTTGCAATGCCGCCATGCAAACTATATGAATTTATCCCAACTGAATCTGAATCTGCCACATTGGATAGTACCTATCTATCTTGGGAATTGTTAAGAGTGTTTGGAAATTAGTTTAAGTTGAGTAATTCCAAAATGACTGTTGCAATGCCGCCATGCGAACTATATGAATTTATCCCAACCCAATATGAATCTGCCATGGATAGGTAATTTGGGCCAAACAAATATATCGATTTGTTTTATTGTGAAAATAATTTTTTTGGATTCCTTATTTTTGTTTATTATTATCTATTCCATCCTGTCGGAATAATTGTTATTCTTTTTCTATTTTATTCCGTGAAACAAACACACCGTTGTAGTATTTGGGTTAATGGTGTGTTTACCTTATGGGAACATTTATTCTATTGCAATGAATTTCTGTAAAAAAAAAAAAACTATTCTTGTAAAATTGACCTTGGAACACATTTTCATATATTAGGTTTTTGTTTTTCAAATTCATATGGAATGGTTAATCGTTGTTCAAATGATCCAAATAATATTAAGTAATGTGGTCCTGCAGTGTGAGCCGATTGAGCCAAGTTGATTTGATTGGATGAGTCCAAATGAACAAGCCCAATGGGTTAGGTTAAGTCAATTGATCAAGTCAACTGGTCTATTCAGCTAGGTGGGTTCGGTAAACTAGCTGCACCAGCTATTTGGATCGTTGGTGCAGTTGGGCAGAATCAATTGATAGAGCTGACAGACAGGACTCCTAAATCAGGCTTATCTGACTGGCTGATCTGAGTGAGCTGGCAAGGTAGGCTAGCTGGATGGTTTAGTCGCAAGGTAGGCTAGCTGGTCCAAGCGGGCAAGGTAAGCGAATTAGTTCAAGTGATCCTGGTAGCCTGATCAACTTACATACCTGGCCAGACATGCCCATTGGGATTTAATTGCACCAACCAAAATTGAGCAGATCACGGTAGGATGTTAAGGCTAGTGGTCATTTCTGCACAAACCGGAGTATGGATTTTATTGTCAACAATGTCAGGGCTCTGCACTGTACACTTATTAGAGTGCATTTTTTCTAAGGTAATTTTTAATAAAATTAACATAAGTTTTTGTCCGTTCAAATCGGACGAACCACTTTTCTTCCCATCTCCATCTCAATCATGTAAGATGCAGTCGGCTTGCAGCTCTGCACGGGCTGCATTGAACATCCGGCCCCGCTACCTTACCTCGTGTAGGAATCATTGCATATTTGCATGCCTGCCTTGTGCTCGTTGAAGCAGCGAGCGGTCGGCCTGTGGCCCTGTGCGGGCTGGCACTATGCATCAACCTTGCTGCCCTACCTCGTGCGGGCATCATTGCATGATCGCCTCGTGCTCGTCGGAGACCTGCACTGTGGTTGGCCTCGTTACCACACAGTGCTGGTCTCCGACGAGCACAAGACCACCATGCGGACATCATTGCATGATGGTCTTGTGCTCGTTGGATCAACAAGCAATCAACCTACAGCTCTGCATGGGCTCTGCGCAGGTTTCACTGTGCAGCCAACCTCATGCAGGTGGCATGATTGCACTACTGCCTAATGCTCGCCCGCAAGCAGGTGGCCATTTCCTTCTTTTCCATTAAGGGAATTTTTTTCTCTTTCCTTCATGCAGAGATTTTTTCTTCCTTTCTTATTTTCTTTCCTCTCTCAATACACACCTCCGAACACCTCCGAATAAGTAGAGTAAAAAATATTTAAATTTTTAATACTTTTTGAAAAGTTAATATTAACAAATTATTAATTATTATTTTATATTGATAATAAATTTTTTAATTTTTATTGAGATATTATTGAATGTAAATAAATTTTATTAATTTTAATTTTAAAAATCTTCCTTTTACTAAAACTATATTAATAAGTATGATCAGATATTCATACATTAAAAAATAATAATTTTTAATAAATTTAATAAGTTTTATTTTTAATTCTGAATTTAATATTTCTTTTTAAAATTTTAATTAATAAATCTAATCAAATTTTAAAAATAATAAATTTTTAAAACTTACTCATGATTATTTTGAAAGTTAAAATCTCTTCAAATTCTGAAACTAAATATAGAAAGTTAAGTATTAAGTAATTTTGATCAACTTAACAAAATTTATTTTGATATAAGAGTGTAAGAGGATAATGCTCCATGTACATTATAGCTGCTAGACACCTGAATAAAGGTATTTTTATAATGTGCAGTATGCTAGAATAAAGGTATATTATAGCTGCTAGAATGTGCAGTATTTTTATTATTTGATAAAAATAATAAGGGGGTTAATTTTTGCACAATTAAAATCTAATTAATAGTAAAGAAAAATCCTACATATATCAATTCATTCTGATTGTATGGTATCAATTTTTTTTTTTTGTTTTTTTTAATTTTGATATTTAATTTATTCTGAATGTATGGTATCAAATTGATCCAATCCATCAATTTTTTTTATCAATTATTAAAATAAATCAGTATTACTTATGAAGATTTATTCATCAATATTTTTTAAATTATATCTGATTAAAAGGAAATTTTTATAATGCATCACAATTAGGATTTTTAAATATTTAATTAACTATTTAAAAATCTTAACTGCAACATTATTACTCCGGGCCTATTGTATGGTATTAAATTGCTTACTTTTTTTTGTTGACTCCAGTTATTTAAGTGCCCGACTAATCTGCTTCTTCTGGATGGATATTAATGCATTATTAAAATGGTTGATTCCGCCGGTCTGATCCAGGTCTGTAAACACTGTTTTAAACAATATCTAGTAGATGACATTTGAAGCATCTGTAATTATATCGATTATCCGTGGGGCCGTAAAACGCATGATTGCTATGAAAAAAACATTATCTATTCTTGTGCAGCAGAACCAAACGCACATTCACAGGGCATCGTGTGATTTGACATGTAATGAATGACAGATGCAGATGAGCTGTAAACCTCAAAGCCCGCAGAAGTTTCCTAAATTAAGCATCTTATTCAGTTCATCTAAATTAATGTGTTTAAAGTATTAAATTATTAATACTTACGCCTATTTATTGAAGTAAAAAAAAATAAAACTGTAATCTTGATGGCTCCTCTAATCCAACTCTACATTTTTTGAAAGAGGATATTTACCTTAACACTTCAGTCTTTTATATGAGAAAAGTCAGATATTCAATTAGGTATTTTATATTTGTTCAAAATTAATTTCAAAATTTATTAAAATACTCATTCATATAAATATTAATAATATCAATCCGTGGAGGCCTTACACATGCTTACTTGATAGATACACTGTACAATGAGTTAATCGCACAGCTAGATGCCTATGAGTATCAAGAAAGATGATGATTTTTCTAAAATCAGTATCTTATTGCGCTACTATAACAAGCATATTAACGTATAGATAGCCATTATTTCTCACTCAAATTTTTAAGCGCGCTTGTATTAGGAGAATATTAATGTAAGTAATAAGCTGCTCAACTTCGGAAATAAAAGGTCTTGGCTTTTGAGGATAAGTGATTTAACTTATTTGCTGATCAAATGATGGCAGGAAAGTGAGGCATTTTATCAAATCACATTCCTAAATTAGTCAATAAGGGTTCCTCTAATTCTTTATTTTTTATATAAATTTAAAAACTAACTCCATTAGCTAATTTGTAATCTTATATAAATTTAAGATTCAACTCCGTTAGCTAATTTATTAATTAATTTATGTAGTGAAAAATGACACAGAAGCAAAAACAGGTTGTGGTAAGTTTTTTAACAAACCTGCATGTTTCTAATATAATATGGTTAATTTTTACCATATAAATTCATATTCAAATTATCTTGCGTGGTGAAACTCTAAGTTATACTTCAGTTCGTGCAAAACTGAAGTGTGAAAGATCGTTCCTTCAGCAATCATCTAGGTTATAAAGAATTCAAATATCTAGTCCTTCACAAATATTCCCACAATCTAGGTTTACAATTCCCTGCATTTGGAATTCAAATTATGGTTGGGGCATGGTTTGGTAAAAACAAAATAATATTAGGACTAGTTTAATAAATTCTAAATTAAAGGGTATAATATGGTAAGATGCCAAATTTTCTTTTCCTCGCCTTTCTCGTTTTTGAGGAAAATTATTCGGGATAAAAAAAAAGGTTAACTTCTTTTTACTCTATTATCTCCGGTTCCTCCCGTGTAAAAAACAAAAAAACATTTTCCGCTTTCCTTTGCCCTGATATTTCATCCAATTAAATACACTCATTGGGTTCATTCATAGCCTGACAACAATTTTATAAATATTTTCCATTATAAATTGATACAAGGGGATTGATAAACGCTCTACGTCAAATGTTCCAATCCTTAATACAAGGTCATAAGAAATTAGTTTTGGTATAAAATAGAATAACCACCTTTTTTTGGATAGATGATTTTAATGGATATGTTAAAATATGAAGAAAAAAATATTTTAGTATCCTCCTAAAAGGTATCTGATCTTCAGAGCTATGGATTGCATGATCATTTTTCTAAAACCGCCCTACACCTTCTATTTCATTAAGAGATATATAAACTTAACGCCAATTCCTAGAGAAGTAGCCTTATCTAATAATCGGTTTCATAAATCCATCGTTACCTAGTAAATTCTAGGATATAAATATTTAGTTAAATCAAAAGGAATCAAGAAAAATTGCAATGACGCTCAATATGCAACTAGACAGCTGAAATTGTAGAGCAAAAAAAACAAAAATACCTTCATTTCTGAAGCCGGAGACGTAATTAGATGCTGTTCCTGCTTTGATTTAGTGTATCGCTCGATGACAGACTTCATGCTGATATATTCAGATGTAACAAAAAAAAGGAAGTAAAAATTAGAATGAACTTCTAAATTACGCAAAAAGCCGTTATTCACAGAAAATACTGAGTAAACAAACGCTGACAAAAAAATTATAATGAAAAATGAATATTTTTCTTTTGTTTAGCGAGATAGAAGGAAATGATTTTCCTCACACCCAATGTCAATTACAATCCCTCCCCTCTTGGCCCGATTGATCCCCGCACCGATCTCAACCTATCTCTTCCGCCTGATTGAGCTCCGCTTGCTAGAGCACCTGCTGCTCTGCCTCAACTCATTTCCTTTGCAAAGGATCAAGCTCTGTCACAATCTCAGGTGACCCTCTCCCCATAAGGAAAAGCAAGGAGCTCTTAATGATCACTAAGAGGTCCGGCCAAGGAGGTGGTGGCGTAGTTAAAGGAACAGTGGATAGCAGCCCTAGTACCAGTGGAGGATCGTATGAAAGCTGAGGAGAGTGTGAATAACTAGCATAGGCAAAAACCACTTATGATAATTTCGAATAGTTGTTTTTCCCCCAGAATCCTATGCATTTTAAGTTGACCGGTAAATAATTCTTTTATTAGTTATGATTTTTTTGTCACGTTAAGTATACAATTTACAAAATCTATTTTCAAATGCATGGAAAATATAAACGCTATATACAAAAACTTAGTTGGTGACGAAATGATTAAAATATCCTATTTAAAATTCAAATGTCAGTCGATCAAGTGTCTGACACAATTATTTGTAGAACCGTTTATTTCAGGTCAGTGATAAGCTCAAGCATCCAAAACGATAAGGCATTTATCCTTTTGTAAAGAAAAAGTAGGGAAAGACCTCGCATCTAATGATCATACAGAATCCTAGTAAACGAAACAAAACAACGTGTCCAAATTTTTTATTGTCAATCAAAACAATGAGATTCCTTAATTTCTCCTGATGTAAAGCCATAATGCAGTAAAAGAGTCATGTGAGACAATTAAAAAAAAAAATCATATTAAGCGTAATATGGTGAGTGCTAAAAACCTCAAATAACAAAGAATCATCAGAGTAAATATAGTCTAACTTCTCAAATTAATATAAATCTCTTAAAAATATTACATCAATTTTTTTTTTGTATTGAAAACCTAGGGAAGACCTTGTATCTTATCCAGTTATGATAGATGAAATAAAACAAATGTATTTTCAAAGTCACGGTTGCCTATAAAAACCTAGGGAGTTCCTTAATTGTTCCTAAAGTAAAAAAATGATGATGCAGTAAAAGAGTCATGTGAGAGTAAAAAGATCGTATTAAAAACTAGTGATCAAAATTCCTGAACGAGTATCATTCTCTAGATTCATTTGCAGATCGAGCAATTTCGCGACTCATAGATCATGATCCACGTAGTTACTTATATCAAAGAGCTGATCAGTAACTGATAAGGAGAGAAACAGAGATCGAGAGGAAAAGATGTGAACCTGGTGTTGGAGAACTCGTAGAGCCTGCCGGTGCTGGAGAAGACGACGATGCCAACCTCCGCATCGCAGAGGATGGCGAGCTCCTTGGCCTTCTTAAGCAATCCATTCCTCCTCTTCGAAAACGTCACCTGTCGGCTCGTCGTGTTGTCGATCCTCCGGATCACGATCTTCCCTCTCCCCATGATCTACAACACAACGAATCCATCAATCAAAAAGGGTAAAATCGCAGTACGAGAGAGCACAACGTCCTCAATCGATCAGATCTGGAGAAATTAAGGAAACGGGAGATCGAGGCGGCGATCGAAAACCTAGTTTCAGAAAACATAAACGACGGCGAATCGATCACGCACCTGACGCTTGTCGTCAATCGGTTAGCACCGGCAGCGGCTGATGAGATCGACGATCCCTAGCTCCGGAATCGATCGGTGAGGGAGGGAAAAGGGGGGCAGGCTTCGGCTCCTCCACCGAGGTTAGGGATATGGTGGATGACTAGATCGATCGATTGATTGGCGGAGCATTTGGAGGAGTTTGAGGGTCGGAGTACGGACTGCAAGGGAAGGTGCACCGCCTTCCATATGGATCGCCGACGCGTGGTGGAAAACGGCGTAGTAGATATATATATATAGTCGGAAGTAGGCACCCAGCATCGCCCCCAACAACTTATTTTTTTAGTTTTTTTATATTATTTGAAATTAAATGGAAGAGAAAGCATCTTATTTTTATTTTATTTTATTTTAATAAAACTATTAGTTTCTAAAGTCTTAAACTGAGGAAATAAAGTGAAAACCGAATTTAAAATTAATCAAATTGCAAAATGGTTGTTTAAGCCTATTTTTTAAAAATAAATTTGGTTTATTTTAAATATTATTAAATTCTGGTTATTTAATTATTTAAATTTGCATAACCAATATAATACTATTCTCGGGTCATGAGTATAGTTACTTAAATATTGTGCCTTGGTTCAAATGACGATGCATCTAAAACGTGAATTTAACCATGGTCAAACTCGAGGAATTCAAACATGTTCTTTGAGAAGAACAAATAAAGAAATTATACCTGAATTTTTGTGTATTTCATTAGGCTTAGAAGCATTAGGTAAAGCTCCTTTTCCCATTGACTCGATTTCAGTTAATCGGTTGTTATTTTTAAATAATTTGTTTGATACTTGTGCTTTTTCTCTTCGTGCATGTTACCATGAATTAATTTTTTTAGATTTACTTCCTCCTCCGTTGTTAGAACAAAATAGATCGACAAAAATATTAAAATAAGTATTTCATCATTTATCACTATAAATTAATTTTCTTAGCCAGGACAATAATCCAACAGCAACTTTCTCGAGTATTTAATGTTCATGTTCTAATTATAAATTAATGAATACGAATATTTTTTAATTTATTTTGATGACTTTATTCATAATTAATCAATATAAATTAAATATATGAAGTCAATTAAATTTTTTTAACCCCACGAATTGATATAGTTAATATTTATATGAATGATCGTTCTAATAAATTTTAGATTAATTTTTCATAAATATAAAATATCTCACTGACTATTTAATCTTCCTCTATAAAAGATCACTGTATTAAAACAAATAGTCATAATTTATCTCTTTTCTATTTTAAAATCTCCTTCTATTTTAAAAAAATAATTAACCAGATCGAATAACGTCGAACCTGAAATAACTGACTCGGCTCTACGAAAATTTTCCACCAACCGCCAGAATAAATCGAAAAGCACTAATGGAAGCTCATCCAAATGATCAGTATTTTAAAATCCGCTTCTCATTAAAAAAAATTTTACTACAATACACCATAATTAAAATTCAAATCTTAAATTAATGATCGCATCATTATCCCGAGAGCTCTCCTTCTATTTTAAAGCCACCATTAAAGGGTGCAAAGATGACAATTCCACCGTTCACTCCAATGAATTAATTTTCTTAATTTTTTAAATAACTAACATGAAAATTAATTATCTAATTTTACAAAAATCTGATTTTAAAAAATAGCAGATTTAAAATCTGGCTTAAAAGTATATATTAATGATTTTAATTTGTCAAGAAATATTGTTTTGTACCACCTTACTGTAAAATAAATAATTTGAATTCAGAACAATGGATATCAGTGCATCAATCAGAAAAGTAAAAAAAAAAAATGTATTAAACTTAAAAAATAAATAAATTTGGAGTTATAATTTTGTGTAAAATCGAAAAGTAAATGAATGAAGTATTCGTGAATGTTTGGCCTAATAAACATAAATGAATACATTTGAGTACAATGGACTAAGAGTCGTGCAGCAAAAAAAAAGCCTGTGTCATTCTTCAAATGTACAAAAATGTTTAAAATGAGAAATAAAAAAGATATTTAAGAAAAATCCCGATATCAAGCAGGATGATACCATTATAAAATTGATAAATAGCATCGAAAGGTCATCAGGGATTAGAAGTGTTATTGATGGTTTCTAGGGAGAAAACAGCACCAGATTTAGTACCATCTGAGATATGCGAATTAGAATTCAATATGAAGAACACCCAAAAATGGAGGCATAAGAGATAAATTAATGCCAAAACCTGGGCCTTCTGATTCCTTCTAAGGTACACCGCACCGATGGATAATACAAGATCAAATTGTCGAAGAATGGATCCTAATTGCCTCTGCCCGGCTTTTATTTTGTCGCGGATGATTGCTGTTTGGAAAGACGAACTAGACCGTTGCCATATTCCAGACTCTATGTCAACCTTTTCGAATGAACCGGTTGCATCTGAATTTTGTGTGAGATCATTTGATTGCTGCGGAAGCCCGTTTTCGTCAAGTAATCTGGAAACCGTCTGTAGGGGAGAGTTTAGATCGATGCTTGGTGTTATGACTGGATGAGTTCAAATAGGATTGAAATTAAATGGAGTGCAATACCTCAATCCTAAGTACCAATGTAGCTTTCTCAGAGGAAAGAGACTCGACCTAAAGATAAAAGTAATTTCAGTTCTGTCAGGCGATATAAACAATGATGCAGAAGAAGCACAATAAAGTCAATAAAATTACACCTTCCAATGATCTAAAAGGCTGAAACAAATTATAAATGACAAAACTAGTGTATCAATTTCATAGTTGGATATAAATTGTAACTGATGGGCAGATAAACAAACTGTTCTCGATATTGTGGAGGGAATTAGTATGATACAAACCAATACAAACACTACAAAATGACCATTCCATAATGATAAATGATTTATCTCTTTAATAAGTCTCAAAATGAAAACATGTAGTAGGAAGGTAATTTGAGAATTCATAGCCTCACATAAGTTCTATCTTTAAGAAACATTTCGGAACAATAAAATATATTTGCAATTTGTAAGTGAAAAAAAAAATATTGGCACAGACCTGTGTCTGCTTTTGTATCAACCGATCAGTCAGCTGATCAAGCCTCTTCTTAAGTTCAATCTCAACGTCACTCGGATGCATGACATCTCTTCGCATCATATTCAGATTCCCTTCCAACATCTTTGCCTTCATACAATTCAAAAAACATGTGTATAAAGGGAGAACAATTCCCAAACAGAAAATGTGAGATTGAGAACTATAGCCATTTCACATCTCATTTATTCATTGGAGCAAAAAGAAAATGGAATCCTGGACTGATAACAGAAAAATTCACAAGAAACCTTTGTTTTCTCTCTCAAGCAAATATTCATAAAGAAAAAAAAAATCTGAATATTCTTGAGTGTTTTAGAGTGATAATAGTCAAGAAGGGCACATGATATATGGTTTTAAAAAAAAATCACGACATTCAATACACATCTTATGTACATTCTTGTTTGATTATATAACCAAAGATACTTTCCTACATGTTAAGATAGCTAAATTCAATTGTTCTCTTTTCTTATATTCAATGTGTTTGAGATAGCAAATGCTTAGTAATAGTTGAAGGCTATGCACCCTGACTTTAGACGAGTGCAACAGTCCTTAAATAACAAATCATTCAAGTTTCTTAGAACAGAAGGATGGCCAAGGCCATGAGATGAGTCCTTGTCACAAAAACTCTAACAAAATCTGATATGTTAGTAAAAAGAATATCACTTATTGCTGAAATAGCAGAGATGAAATTCGGCCTAGAGAAAGTTTACCTTGTCCTTTAAATTTGACAATTTGTCACATGTGAAAGAGTATTCAGCATCAAAAATTTCTTGTTTAATCTGGGAGTTTCGTAATGATACAATCTAAACAAAAGTGAAAGAAGATCAAATTAAAACCTTCTTTCTTTCATTGCAGAATACAAAAGAAGGCGCAGATTTTTTTGCAAGGTATGAGAAGTTCATGAAAGAAAAGATGCGTCTTCTCACAAGCCTATGCTACAATTAGGAAACTATTGACAGCTTACTTCGTCTGGAGAAGGTGAATTCTGTTGAATCTTCAAGATGTTCCTTTTATATTCTACAAAAATAGAAATAATAGCTCATTTATACTAGAATAAGCAAAGGATTAAATGTTTTTAAAGAGTACACTAATTGAAATTGAGGGATTCAGCTTGTGCCTGTAGTTTTCAAAATTAACATAGAATAAAAGAAAATTTCCTCGAGTGACTCTAGTATCTGTTTAGACAATACCTGAATCTAATGAGGGTGGATATAAAGAACACCATCTTTATGTTCTTGCATGTGTGAATATTTGGAAAAATCCATGTTGCATGAGATAAGGAGGAATCTTTATGTGATTTACATATTGGATAGAATAATAGGAAAATAAGAAAAGGAAGTCATTTAATGTGTATTGTATAAATCTCAAGCTTCTTAAGTCTTCAAATAGATTTTAAGGTAATACAGCACAATATAAGATAAAATAATTGCCAAGATTTTAACTTTTTGCTAAAACAAACTGAAAGACAAACAACTGACAAGAACAAAACAAAGTGCCAGTATCCTGATTGCAGTAAGCATCAACATAAAGCAATCTATCAGTATAGCTAGCACCGAAGATCTAACCTTTGTTAATAGGCAAATGTGAATCTTTTTATTCCACATGTACCATGCTTGTATTGTGAGGATTGATATGGCAAAGTGCATGAATCCAAGATGGTTTGCCACAAGCTAAAAGAATATGCTAAAACATGTGTTTGCATAGTCCTCCTTCAAAGGCACAAAACCACACTCTCCTAAAGTCCAACTACCTAGTATCAACAAGCATGGCCAAAAGAATCAGCAAAATCATATATCATCACAACCTATCAGGAAAAGTCCAATAATTCCAAATTGGAAATATCAAACGGCTCAAGTTTCATAGAAACAACTACATAATATATTGTTAAAACTTAGTATAAGCTCTGGTACAAGAAGATAAAAGTGAAACAAAGACAAAAAAAAATGCAATAAAACCATGTTTAGTAGAAAGCGCACCTTGAATAGCAACCTCTTTTAGTTCAACTTGTTGGCGAAGTTCTCCCACCCTAGTTACCTTTTAGAGTAAAACAATCAAATGGCATGAGATTATGGATAAGAAAGCGAAAAGACAAAGAGTGGTGAAATACAAGTGATATGGTTTTAAGTATCAGCTAAGGCAATTAAGCTTAGAGAAATTCTGGTGGTTTCTCAGCCAAATGACCTTAATTTGCTCAGTAAAATTTTAGACAAAGGTATAAAATATTTTCTGCTTTAGACCCATCAACAACAACATTCTGACAATCAATTATCTCATAATTAGTAACTTCAATAGAAAACAGAAAATTGCTAAAAAAAAAATCCATAACTTCTTGCAAACTGATGTAAAAAGTCGGAAACAATAAGATACATTCAGCAAGAAATCAAAACATACTCCTCTTTCCAGGGTTATTTGAGCTGTTGCTAGAGATGTAGCTAACTCAGCATTTACTGTCTGCAAGAATGATTTTAACTTTAGCAAAGGTGAATTTTGAATAGAACCCCATTAATATATCTTCAAAAATTATGATACTATTAAGAGAGATATAGATGGAGTGAGGGTTTGATAATTTGGCATAGTAGATCAAGAGATGCAGATACTCAAAGAAACTAAAACACCTCAAGCTCAGCCAACCGAGCTATTGCCTCCATCATTGTGCTGTTATGCTTCTGCTTCTCTCTTTCCACAGCTTCCATAATTTGAATCATACTCGTCTGCAATTCTGAGGCCTATAACAGAAATAAACACCAGAATTATTTTTTTTTAAAAAGGTACAGACAGATTTTGAAGAAATGAATTTTCCTATTTCTTTCAATCAAGCTGAGGCTAAGAGCTATCTGGTATTACATTTATTAATTTCAGAAATTGCTACATCAAATTGGTAATTCTGATTGGATCAATCTTTTACATTCTGGACACTACACATATTACTGTCTGATTCAAAGCGCTCCAAAATCACGTCACTAAGATACATGATTAGAAATTGGAATAAGTCAGACCAGGAAAACATGAGAGGAGGACAGGCATAAGTGCCTCATTACACTCATCCATTGCCAGCACTACAGCTAGCGAAGTAGCATAAAGTAAGACAAGGAATAGATAACGAAGTGTGGTTGTCAACAAGCTAAACTATTCCTCCAAAAATCCAGCTCAGATGAATCTCACTACTACTTCTAAGTAACT
This sequence comes from Hedychium gardnerianum, assembly GCA_038050645.1. Classification (NCBI taxonomy): domain Eukaryota; kingdom Viridiplantae; phylum Streptophyta; class Magnoliopsida; order Zingiberales; family Zingiberaceae; genus Hedychium; species Hedychium gardnerianum. Next base: position 49,069 of record JBBUKS010326915.1, read on the forward strand.
CAAATCAGACAAAATGTTGGTTACATGAAAATTGAGAAGCTTAGGTCAAACATGCACAGAATGGACTTTGAGAACTATTGCTGACTTATTGACAATAAAAGATGCTAACAGCCCAACACAACTGGGTAATTGGCTTTCCTAGTCAAAACCCTGTGCAGATGACTATTGCTGGCTTATTGACAATAAAAGATGCAAACAGCCCAACCCAACTAGGTATTGGCTTTCCTAGTCAACCCTGTTTAGATGAACCAGAAGGGTGGGTTGGTTAAAAAATAGGAAAATGGGATGGTCTACACAAGCTAATGGAACAAGAAAACATGAGTAGTATTCAATCCAGATCAAACTAAATATTTTCTGCTTACAATATGGCAAGTCAAAAAATCATTTTGAAAATGACGAGCAGGTGAAACCAATTGCAGAATGACCAACGGTGATTTGTATCTAACGTATAACAAATTGGACTACAAACCCATGTAGTTACAGACCCATATTCCATACCTAGATATGCTCTGTCAATGTCATTTCCATAAATGCTTTATCCTACATTATAAGTTGTTAAACTTATTCTATCAAAATAAAATGTTACAAAATATTATCTTTTGGGAGATTTGGACATCATTGAGTGAATAAACTCTTCAGTCTACCATAAAAGTTAACGATTTTGCTTCATGTACCATCAGGATGTTTTAGATAATGGAGTCTTGATATCCATATCTATAAACTATATAGCATAGCACAAGCATTGCACAGAATTTTTAGACATTCACTTACCTGTATCTACACGATGTCAACTGATTCAGCATGCTTTTGTTAACAAGTTATGCTTGAATGGTCTTTTGATTTGGAACAACTAACTCTAAAAGTGGAGGTGAAGTTACTTAAGAACCAAATCCATGAAAAGGCTAGGTAAATTAAACACCGAAAGGGAAACACTACCTCTTGTGCTTGTTTTTTCTCACGCTCCTCAAGTATTTTCTCCAAACTCTGCTTCTCACCCTCTAACCTGGCAACAATGTTCTCCCGTTCCCTGATGGCCTCAGCAGCAACAGCTGCCATTTTTTCCGCTAGGATCTGTTCTTTCTTTCTCCTCCTCTCTTCCCTCCTCGACTGCATTTCCTCATCTGAACCTGATGTGGAAACAGAATTACTTGATTCCTCGTCACTCACTGAAAAGCTTCTCGATTCACCATGAGCACCTGAAGAAAAGCTGACTTCAATATTCCTACTACGGCTACCACCATCAGCTTCAGTATTATTCTTCACATTTGAGATTCTAGAATCTACATCAGAACCACGAGACTGACTTTGATCGCCATCACCTCCTTGGAATTCTTGCTTAAACAATTCCTTCGTCAAATCCAAAAAACTAGAAGATCTGCGAGAGGGCCGATCCCCATCTCCAGGTGCATCATCGGCAGTAGCTTCGCCACGGGCGGCAACATCCGATCTCTCACTAAGCTTCACGAAGCCACCAGAAGGTCCAGAACCACTACGAGCACTCCTATCGACGGGCGAGGGCAAGGCAACCGCCTTCCTGTTGCCTCCCCTGGGGACGGTGCGACGAGGGGAGATGATCGGATCGACGGAACTGAGGATCTCAGTCCAATCTTCATCCGCTTCGAGCGCCTTCGCAACGCTCGGAGACGACAGCGCGCTGGCCTGGGCGGCAACGCCGGGCGGATGCGACGGCGGCGACGTCTTCTTTGGAAGTTGGTACTTGAGGGGGCGAGATTGGTCGGTCTTCTTGGGGATCTCTTCGGGGACAGCATCGGCGGGGGATGCGGAGCCGTCGTTCTTGCCCAGCGACTCGGCCGCTTGCTGATCGATCTGAGGAGAAGAAAAAAGGGATTTAGCGAGGAGATGGTGAGCAGGAAGGATGGGGCTTGTAGAGTTCTTACCTGTTGTAGAATGGACTCGGCGACCTTGAGCTTGGAGGAGATCCAATTCGCCATGACAGGCGGAGGATTGAAGGATCGATAGTTCTGTGTCAGAGATGTATTTATATTGTCGCTCTGCATTGGTGGTATTTAATCCAACTGAATGGAAACAAGTAAAATCCTTTCGTATGACAATTTTTTTTTTTAAAAAACTCAAATTTAGCCAAAATAGGATATAAAATTTCCTGGAAATAAATTAAAATTGTCCACTGAAATCAATTTGATTCGGGACTAAAACTAAATCGATCAATATTTATTCATTTGGAAAAGTGTGAAAAAAAATATATAATTTTATAACGACGTATGTCTTAAAAGATTAAATTAAAAATATTTCATAAATTATATGATATAATAGCTTAACTAGTTTTATAAAAAAAATGGTTAGATTTTTAACAAAGTACATTGAATTTTTATTGAGATAAGTACTTTTTATTTTAAAAAATCTAGGACAAAATAAGTTGTATTATAAATTTATAAAAAGAGTCAAAATTTAATGTATTTGATAAATTTTGAACTAATATAATTTTTATTTTTGATCATTATTATAGTTGTTTAGTTAGCAAGTAAGGAATTAAATCATGAAACCCTCAATTCTGTAATTTTACCAATGACAACAAATTTTACTATCGAGAGAGCGATGAAAATAAGTTTTCATCAGACAAACAAATGATCATTATACGAGGTTTTTTCATCAAAAGATTTAGAAATTTATTTTTAATAATGCAATGTTTACTAAGTTATTGTCTTCCTCCATATAATTATCATTGTTCAAAGGTTAAAATTATTCATGATTTATTTTCCTCTTAAATAAATCATGTCTCGACGATTTCACTTTTTATCACCAAAAGCGATGAAAAAAATATTCAAAAAAATAATTATATTGAGAGACCACCCATAATTCTACAATGATGGATGATCCGCTGAAATCAGAAGGGATCTTAATTTCATCCCAGAGCTTAATCCAATCATTAGAAGCCGTAAGACAGTATTCTGAAAACTAGAAAATCTGTTAGACCATTGAATTATATGCAACATTAGACAAAACATTATAAAGTTGGAAGCCTATCGCCCTATCGCTTTCCCCTCCACCAATTTCTTAATAGCATAATCAAAATCCAACCAATTTAGATCTAAAACCTACCCTGCCAACAAAGTAAGGTAAAGAAAATTCATCCAGATTACCATTCGATCGCATAACACTATCAAACAGAAACCAACTAAAGTCCGAGAGCAAATTGTTCAACCCTGTTTTTCATTTACAACCAGATATATTTTGACGTTATAGGATGGATACTATAATTAATCAAAATTTTATAGCGTTTAATGTAACTAATAAAATAATATTTATTACATATAATTAATGTTTATTAAGAAAATATTTATTACATATAATTAATATTTATTACTGCGCGACCAGAGAGATAATCTTTTGCTGGGTTTGTCGCGTATTGAATAATTTGTAACGTCCTGTACAGGCGTTCTTTAGTCTTTACCAGGTGACTCTACTGATCACGTGCACGTGCAGCACAAGTGTTACGTTACGAAAGCAGGAAAAGATACAGACAGATCAAAGTCTAAAGAGTGTTAAAAGACTAAATTTACGGCTAAAAAAAAGACTTTATTAATTTTTATATTTTTTAGTAAATATATTTAATTTTTCTAAATATTAAAAAAAGTGAGGGTCTCTAACAAAAGCAGATTTAATTAATAACAAAGCGCCTCGTAAAAGAGCATCTTGCCGTCACTACACATCGGCAGGCATGCGCCTTGAAAAAGCCGAGACCGAATTAATAAAAAAAATGAATAATTAGATCAGATAATATCGAATCTGAGATGATCGATCTGATTCTACAAAAGTTTTTCATCGATTACTAAAATAAATCGGAAAGCGTTAATAGAGATCTATCCAAATGACTAGTATTCTTAGGCCCGTTTTTTAGTGAAAAATAATTCTTTACAATACATCGTAGTTGAGATTCCAACCTTAAATTTTTTGATTATCCCGGATCTATCCATCTCACCGTTATCTCGGAGACACCCAGAGCTAATTAATAGTGTTTACAGACAGATGTGCAATTTTAGATACAATAATTGAATACATAAATTTTTGATTTATATCAGATAATTTATTAATAAATTTTATTTATTTTTAAATTGTATTTTTTTAAAAATAATTCATCGCAATTTAAAATTAAAATACATTAATATACTTACTTTTTTTTTTTCAAATTATATACAAAGAAAATTAAGTATTTTAAACTATTTTATGATAGATTAAAATAATTATTTTAGATTTTTTTTTGAAGTTTCTAATATCTACGATTGCCCACTAATTTTATAATATTACGTAAAATACTTTTTTCTCACTATTTTGAATAATTAAAATTATTCTCCAACTGCACATATTTTTATATTTAAATGTGCGTTAGTACTAGTTTAGATTCTAATATAATTCGACTCTTCCGCACTGTGAATGAATTGAGCCTATAACTCCTCGGGCATGATTCAATTCTAAATATTTAGAATAAAATTATAATAATTTGAGGATTAAATATCGATAGAGGATTTTTATAGTCTTTGTAAACTCTTGCCAAGTACTTGTTATTTCAGCTTCTCTCCTCTATTTTTCTCTCAATAATAATAAGTGATCCGAGAGTCGCGACGATTTTATAAAAATAATCGATCTGATCCGATAATTTTTTTTTATTAAAATAAATTAAAAAATATACATGATTCATCCGTCAGTAATCGATTGACTCATATTTTTTTTTTAACTCCATAAGCTTTTGATTATTATAGTTGTTAATGGCATATTTATTTATTTTTCTTAATTAGTTTAATTTAATTTTAATAAAAAAATATTTTTTTAGTTTAATTTATTGAAATGCATGGGAAAAATATTTTAGAAATTAAGTGTGCTTTTTATTAAAAATTAAACCAGGTGACCCCTTTCAAAATTCAAAAAACTGAGTATTGTTTAATAAAATATAATATTTTATACTTTCTTTGATTGTGTCTCTTGTTATTTTTGTAATTGTCAATGAAATTTAATTTCATTATAAAATTATATTTAAAAAAATTGGCCCACGCAGAATCCCGGATCCGTTGTACCATCGAGCTTCCTCTTCGATCTAGGGTTTCCTCTTCCTCCCGGGTCCGTTCTACCCGAGACTCAACACGAGATCCATTCTCGCCCTTTCCGCCGCCATGAATCGCGGCTTCGGCGGTCCACTGCTCTGCGTCGGAGATCTGCTCAGAGACGTCGCCGATGAAGCAACGGTCGTCGAATACGGCGATGGAGAGATCGATTTCACTTCGTCCACCTTAGGCGGCGGCCTTCCTCCTCAGCTTCCTCTCCAACCGTCTTGTGATCCCCGCCAAGTATTCGAGGTATTATCATTCCATAGTTTTGTCAGTTGTTGTGAATGTTATGGGTTGATCCTCCTTGATTTGATTAGTGTGAGTATCAGGTCTAAATTCGGGGCATAATGTAGTCGATTAGTTACATTCCCTTCTGTTTGAGTTCATGATTAAAGTCAAATCTGGCTACAAAATGATCTTTCCCTGATGGCTCAAACTTCGTGAATTACTTAGTTGCAAAAGAAACTATTAACAATTGTCATTGAATTATTGCTTTGTGAAACGCGATCTGATGTTCTTGGGGGTAATTTCGTTATGGGTAAATTAATCAGCATGTGGTTGCTGTGTTGAATCATGATCTGGAAAATAAAAAATTACTGGTTTTTAGATTTTGTTGCCGTTCAAAATCTTAATTGACTGTGTGCTATTTGATTGTTCCATTGTATATTAAGATTAGCTAACTCAACAAGTTTTTTCTTGAATCTTATTGTTCTCTATATTGACTTGGGGAACATCGCTATTAGAGTTAGGTAAGTTTCTCGATCTATCCTGACAATTTTGTACTTGTATTGATTTGAGAAACATAGCTATTTGAGTTAGGGAAGTTTCTCAACTACTTTTTAAGAAATATCAGTCATATAGTTGCCTATAGTTACCTCTAATTATTACCAAGAGGAATGTGAGGAACATGGGATTTAGTGTTGCCTTAAAGGTTGTCCCTGTTTCTTGAGTCTGACTCTTAATCATATCATTCAGAGACATGGACAAAATTCAACAGTTTCGAAACCACTAATGCATCCTCCCTTGCCAAGGCTTAAGTAGTTTAACTTGTTTTGATTATTGTGCTCACCACATTTCACTCCATTTTAAAAGATGGTATACTATGAGTTCATTTTTTCAGGTAAATATGTTTCAACTATCAACATGCAGCCTCTATGAACTTTCCTACTCCCATTTATGACTTCATTATTAATCTCATGCTTATCTTGTACTACCTCTTTCTCCTTATTGTTATTGTAATGGTTCTCAGTGGTATATGGGAAACTTCACCTATTTAAGATCTTTTGTATATCCTAATTATTTTCTTTAGAACAATGATTTCGGGCTTACTTTAGATTCTCAGATGTAGGTATTAATTGTGTGCAAATGTTATGAAAATGACTTTGAACGACATATTTAAGCTAACCAACTTTTACATGGTTTGCTAACCAAGTTTTACAAAGTCAACCACAATAAAATTTTAACTGGAAACATGAAAGATGTGTCAGGAAGGGAGAAAGTGGATTGTGTTAGAACAACTTTGTTCATTCTATACGTTTGAGAAAATAATTGAATAGATGGAATATAGAAAAAATGTGTGGATTCTAGAAGAATTAGTGGATGAGAGTAACATAAACATGAACTCTTACAAAGTTGTGTCCTAGTACCGCTATGACCAAAACAAATAATATTGAAAATAGTGTGATACTTCTCCCCATCACACCGGCACAACATTGTACTGTTTCATTTTGACTGGGGACTGAAACTTAAGTTAATTTATTTTCAACACCTATTGCATGTTTTACCAATACATTTGCTTTTCCACTGTCGCAAAATGCTCATTGATGTTCTTTATGTGATACCTAATGAACGTCAAATTAAAACTGATACATCTGTTAATGAACGAACATAAACAAACCACTAGTGATCTTGTTCACGAACATTATTTCCATTCATGACCCTTGTTTTGATTATTTCATTTTATATTATTTTGTCTTGTTATCGTTTCTTTAATATGCCGAGATTGAGGGGTTTCTCAAATCTATCTTCAGGAGAACTATGATCAATTGCTCCAATCATTAGAGGGAAATGACCACTCATGGACAACACTAACCTTAAAGGTGTCACTGATAACATCAGTTAACTTTATCTTCTGTCTGCGCATATTTTTTCATTAGTTAATGCCAACAATTTATCTTCATGTCTTAGCTATGCACTGCTCTAAAGACTGCAGATAAGTTGGTTGGTTCTGCCAACTCGAATATTGACTCATTGTTGGAAAAGGTAGCATCGCTTGAGACGATAATAGATCGTGGCGATTCCGTCATTACCAAAGTCAAGTCAATACAAGATGACAAACTGCATAAAGGTGAGTCACCAATCATTAATTTTCATGGCAATATGTAGGTGTTCTAAAGACTGCAGATAAACTGCTAGTTTTGCTAACCCGAATATTGACTTATTACTGGAAAAGGTAGTGTAGCTCGAGACAATAATACAACAGGGTGATTCTGCCACTACCAAAGTCAGTCAAGACTCAATGTGAAGCTACATGTGGGTGATATGAATAGCCTTAAAAGTAGGAAACCTTCCTGGCTTCATGCTACTTGGGATATTACACGGTGGCTCTTAAAGCATATGCTCAACAAGAAGATCATGATTATATATATATATATATATATTCTTTTGTGAATTTTAAGTTCAATATGTGTGATTTAACTTAGTATGCATTTCATGTGACTGATCATGACCGTAAATCTTGGCATTCGTGTAATTAAAATGCTTCACTTATTGGCCTTGGTGATGGTTCATATTGATCAATTAGGAAGATGGATTGGTGAATGATGGTAGCTTTCTAGTAGCTTGTTAGCTTATTGAATCGGCTTTAACTTGGTAGATACCTTTCGCTTCATTTAAGCCTTCTTTGATTATGATATGGTTGTTGTGTGTTCATATGTCGGGTGTTTTTATCAGTAAACAAATTGGTAAAATACATAGTTAAATCATATGGAGGTTCCTTCTCAGCCATTTGATTTGATAGAAATCTAATTTTTCATAAAGATTGTTTTTGTCAACAACATGCTACATGCAAAGTTTACAAAGGCAATCTTTTTTTGTCAACAACATTCTACATGCAAAGTTTACAAAGACCATTGACGTTTTATGCATAACCTCTATAATTTCTATGACACCTTATAAAATCTTATCGTCTGAATATGAAAATATATCAAAATAATACACCAATGAATCTAGATGATAATAGTTAATAGTGTGTTTTCCAAAACAATCTACTTTTATAGTAAAATGGTTCTTTGTCCGAAGATTTGAGAGTTGAATTGAGAATCTATACAGATTCAAGCAACAGCTTTCAACTTATCTGCCTCTGAAGTAGGAGGAGGAGTCACTCCACCAGTTGTGGGCCTATAAATCATTAAATTTGAAAGTTAACTATAATATTTAGCAACGTGTTTCACAACAAAACTAAGAAGAGGGTACTTACAGGCCAACCAGCATTTTGAGAGAATCATAGATTACCCATTGCGCGCCAGTTAGGGTTCCGATCATGACAATACGAAGCGGAAGCCCCCGAGTGAAAAGACCCCAGAGACCAAGCTTCTTAACAGCCTAGTTTACAAGATAAGAACATCTTTAAACATGGAATTTCATATGAAGAAATGTGACAAGCTACACGAGACTTACATCGCTAACAGTGGCACCCTTAGCATTGTTTAGGAAAGAGACGAGATTGTCGGCAGGATGAGAAACAATGGCGCAGAACACACCGGCAATGTAACCGCCGGCGAGACTCACCCCGAGCTGAAGCTGTTTGCTGCACTGGTCCTTGGGGATTGAGTATTTGTAGATCATCTCTACAGTCGTCTCAAACGATGCAAATTTCATCATGGTGTCTGCATAATTCACATATCAAGTAAGCTTCCATGTGAAAGAATGCTATGCAAAGCAAAGCATCTAATAGCAAGGAAAGATAATAGAGAAAGCATTAAAAAGCTCATTCTAGTAAAGAAGATTCATACTTACAAGGAATTTGACGACCCCAAAGCGGACCCAATCCTTTGTACAAACTGCATCAAGGAAACCAGAGTTGACTACCTAGCAGATCAGATGAACATTAGAGAAAAGAGCCGGGAGAGAAAAGATCATACCCTGATACGCCCTCGGATCTAACAAGCTTAGGCAAACCATCACTCAAACCTCTAGCAAAACCAGGCTGCGTCTGGACTCGCACCTTGACGGCCTCAAAGGGGCAGAGAGCAACGTCGGCAATCACCTCAGCAGACGCAGAACCAGCCAGGTAGATTAAAGTTTTGTACTTGGCAGCATACTCGGGTCCAACAATATCAGAGTAGTATTTCTTGAAGTATTCATAAAATCCGTACTTGCAAGCTCCCTGGGCGCTGTACCCGAGCAGGGTCGGCACCCAGCCTCGGAAAAAACCCTTGACACCTTGTTCCTTGAGCAAAACCCCAAATCCGGAGGAGACGCTCTTGTACTTTACCGGATCGATCTGGATATTTCAAGTGAAGTTAATGTTGAACCATACAAAAGGATGAAAAAGACTTGTCAAATCACAACTTCAAAGAGATGCCAAAGGAGACGCGATCCGGGGCCACAGATCCAAGGTATAGGAGTAAATTGGAAAGAAACACTCACCTGCATGTTACACTTGACGAGATCGAGCGGCGTGACGGCCGTGTGGGTCAGGCCGCAACTGGCCATCCCAGCGGCGGTGCAGGCGGCGTAAAACGTGGGCGAGTAGAGCTTGATCTTCCCCTGTTCGTTCGGAGCTCGGGCGACAACAGATCCCATCGAGGCGGCGCCACCAGGGGCCGCCTTAGGGACGGAGGCGACGGCGCTCCGGCCGAGGACCATCCGATCCATGCCGAGCGCCCCAGGTGAGTAGAGTAAGCCAGGAAGAAGCGATTGGCGAGACCTCTCCGAGAGATCCATCGATCGACGGCTAGGCTTTCGAACCGGATAAAGAAGGAGAAGGAAGCGACCTGAAGCGGGAAACGAACTCCGACGAATCGACGGCAGCGGATTCGAAGAAGAAGGGTATCCAATTATATAGCCTTGTAAGGTCCATATTGCCAATGTCTTTCTTTAAAATGACTCGAATACATGGTTTCCTTTACGAGATTATTGTTAAAAGACGAGGGTATTTTAGGTACAAAATTGAGGAATATGTGGTCATCTTCTAGATTACAAGTCAAACTATGACTCTATCCCGTTACTTAGCGAATTACGTGGACAGAAAACACACCGTAGGATCTGATATTGTCATGCGTGGGCGGATGGATGACGTTTGGGTGCGTAAGCTCTTAGGAAAGCATTTTTTTTCTTCTTGTGCCTGTTGACGGATGCTCAACGGTCCACCTTCGCGTGTCATCGAGAAAACAGGTAAAAAAAAAACGAGGTTTCTTATGGTACACAAACTCCGAGCCGTCTTCTTTTTCTTTGACGATTTGGACCTCGACGTAGGCAAGTCCGACCCGTTCGGACACCCACGTGAAGAATGTAATAAAAGAGATCTTAGATTCATTTTTTTTTTCTAAGCCCGTAAAAATTTTCAGATGTCAATTTTTTAAGTGTAATATTAAAAGATACGATGTTATGATTAAGAGAAGGGTTACCACTCATCCTGATTAACTACCTTAAGACCCCAACTAATGTCTTCGCAATGCCTCACATGAGGAACTAGAAGCCCTGTGTCGATGCCTTTCTTGGCTTTACAGTCATAGAAGGGAGGGGCATGAAAGCAAGGCTCGATCGACATGGCTCGTCGGCAAGGAGGATCAGGAGCCGTCTGGTTTCCAGGCTTGAGCAGAATCCACGGCCGTAAACCTCCGAGACCCTGCGCTACATATCCGAACGTTGACCACGCGCTCGTGACCAACGCATCAGTCATGCTCAAGAGGTAAATCTCTGCCAGTGCTCTCATGTTATGCGTTTGCTTCTCAGTCTGCTGGTGCCCTTCGTAGCTCGGTTGGTATACGCTGATGATTTCGCCATGCAAAGTTGGGAGCTCCCAGTACATGTTTCTGATCTTCTCGTAGTATCCAGATTCCAAAGAAGTCATCAGCACGGCAATGGATCTAGCATTTGGAGATAAAATCGCAGCTTCTTGAGCACTGAAGTCAGGAAGAAGCTTTTCCTTCAAACAACAAGCAAGAATCTGATCCAACACATGCTGGAATGGACCGGTCCCTTCCTCAAAAACTCTGACTTGTATTCCTACTCTTTCATCTGCCTTTGCGAGGTAAGATCGATAGTATCGGCTGATCAAACCCCATACAGCATTGGTGGGATGGAAAAGATAGTGTCCCAAGAGATGAAAGACAGTATCTTTCGCAGGGAAGAGCTTCCTTAGCTCTTCTTCGTACGTCGGGACCAAAAAGAGGGATGGCACAAAGTAGTTGTTCGATCTCAGCAATAACCAGGGAATGTCGTCGAGGACTCTCTGATCATCTTCGCAGAAGAAAAGCTTGTCGAACTTGTTGTAATCATGGGATAGATGGAGATAAGTGTAAGCTGGTAGAGAACCTGTTGAAGCACGATGCGCATGGTTGACGATGACCTTTCTTTGTAGCATGTTGCCGTAACTTGTTGGCGTCTTGATGTCAAAATTAGTGAAGTCCCTGATGGGAAAATCCACAGGCAGAATCCATGAACTTTCAGGAAATGGCTCACAGAAGAGTTCGTCCATGTCGGAGCCTTTGTCGACGAGCAAGACTCTGTTCGTAAGGAGTGCATATAAAAATGCAGATGAAAGGGAGAGCATCCTGTTCCCTAAGCCACTGTATGATATCCAGACAACATACTTGCATTCTGCTGATCCAGATCCTCGATCAGACCTCAAATGTTCTACAGATTGCTTGTAGAATTGAGTGTTTGGGCCACATTTCTTATGGAGAGTTTCATACTTCCTCAGTTTTCTCAACAAATAAGGAGATGGCAAATGAGGTGATTCCTTGCGGAGATAAACGGATTGGTATCTGCTAAGACAGGACTGTTCGTAGAACCCGGAGGCCAGTAAGCCATGAAGAAGTTTGTCTTTTGCAGCAACAAAGGATGGAATCGAACCATTCGCAAGATCTGAAAAATAAAAATCTTTATTAACATTTCTGGTTAAAAATGGAAAGTCATAACCAGTTATCATCGAATTCATTGTGATTATGCAGTTTAAGATCACAGGTAATTCGGAATATCAAGTTGCACCATTCAACAAATCATGCAAAAGAAAGGTTCTGAAGATAGTACAAAGATTTCTTCGCGAAGAGAAACCATTTGTTAAATTCCGTGAATCAAAGCAATTCAGCAGAGAGTCTAATCAGATAACTCTGCTCCGGAGGGCAACATAGAAACAGAATAATCTGTGAAAATCGAAACCAAAGAGAAATCAATTCGCATTAAGCAATATTCTTCGCCACCATCTTTTCCAACCCGAAATCGAGAACGTGAGATTTTTTATTTCTTCGAGGAAAAAAGAGGAAAATCTGGATTTGATTAGGGTGCAAATCATCACAACCATGATGCGGCAACCTCAGAAAGAGAACCTTCAATTTTTCCTTTTTGGGTAAAGCGTAACCACAAATGTGCTAATCTATACGCCAACAGATCTGAAACCTCACAATACGCTGTGCGATCAAGCGTTCGAGGAACAAGACAAAGGCGATCTGGGCTTAAAGTGAAGAGCTTGGGAGGCGAAGCCGTACCTTTCGAAGTCTCTTCGGGGTTTCCATATTTGGCAGGTCGGAGACGATCGAGAGGAAGGTTCCATTGATCTCCGGAAAAGACGGCGACGATGAGAAACAGGAAGAAGAGGAGCAGGATGAGGAGAAGAGTGGCGGATCGCAGGCGGGCGATGCGAGGCGGCTTCTTCTCCGTGGCGGCCACTAAGGTGGTGGCGGAGGAAGCTCCGCCGCCCTCCGGATCGGCGGAGGGCCACTGCCGCCTCATTCGCTTCATGTCCATCAACAACACTACCTCAGAGACCTCCGCCGTGCTCGGTGCGCTTCGGCTCTCTTCGTCAATTCCTTCTACAGCATTTTTTTTGTGTTTATAAATATTGTGAATAAAATTAAAGAAATAAAATAGTAAAGCGACCACAAAATACCTGAGGTTTTAGCGAACAGGTACTGCTCTCTTTCCTTAATTTCCAAAACACCCTTTATTTTCCTTTTTATTTGAAAACTTGAGTTTCTGCGGATCCTTTTAATTTTAAAATTGTGAAAATGGAAAGACTCAATTCTCACCTTCAATATTAGTAAGTAATAAAGTACAACGATTTCACGGTTACATCGTAAAATTTAAAGATTAAATTTTAATTAATAATTAAATTCTTATTCTCTTTCATGGACTGATCACTGTTTAGATTAACTAAATTAATCTTCGTGATTTATCCCTTTCATGTTAGTCCTGAAACGAACTAACGAGAGTATTTTATTTTTTTATCATCAAATAATACGATGCAGCGACAATGGTATTTTAATAGTTCTCAAAAATTTATCATTTAATTTTTAATTATGATATATTTTAGGATGTTTTTTTCCTAATAAAATGATAAACTTGGGGCTATTGGAAAATTTTCACCGGACCTCCAAAATTAGTGGGTTCTAAATATTAAATATTTAAATTATAATATATATATATATAATAAATCACGAGTATAATAATTATAGAAAATGATACACTAATTAGTTATTGATCTTTCATTTGCTTTGTAATTTTGTATTTCATTACAGGACTTTCTATATAAAGAATTTGTAATAATTTATTAATAGAAAATTAAAAAGACATCATTTAGTATTATCGTCAATTAGGTGTTTATTTAAAAAAATATCAAAATAACACTCTAAAATTGTTTTAATTAAAGGTACTCACTCCTCTAAAATTGTTTATCATATTTTTTTTTTGTTTATTCTTATTGATTTTGTATTTTAGTGCTCTTTTGTTTTGCAATTTTTCAAAATATGATTAAAACTTAATGAAAAATAATTTAAAAAAATGCTAATATATATATCCAAACTCCAAAGTGCCATTTAATCACTTGTTCATATATTTCACAAAGCTTATTGATGATATTCAATCAAACAACTTAACGCCTCCGGTTTCATCCTCGCACTGGCTCACGTTCTTCGCCATATTCTTGTTGAACCCGCTCCGCTTGTTGCATACGTTCGTCGGAGGAATCAGGTAGCACGGCTCCGGCGACGCCGCCCACCGGCAGGCGGCGCCGTTCGACTTCCACGGCTTCAGCATCACCAGCGGCACGACCCCGCTGAGCCCCTGCGCCACGTACCCGAAAGTGGAGCACGCCGTCGTCACCAGCTTGTCGCTAAAGCTCAACAGCACAATCTCCGCCATCGCCCTCACGTTGTGCCCTTGATCCTCCGTCTTCTGCTTCGCTTCGTGCCCCGGCTCGTACACCGCCACCACCTCTCCGGTCGTCGTCGCCTGCTCGTAGTACATCGAACGGACCCTCTCGTAGTATCTCACGTCCAAGCTCGTCATCAAAACCGCCTTCACTTTCGCGTCGCTATAGCTCTTCAAGCTCTTCTTTCCGTTTCCGGCGACCACCGCCGGCAAAACTCCCTCTTTCAACGAACAGCCCACGATTTGGTCAAGCAAGTAGTCGAAGGTGACGGGCTCGTTCTTGAGATTTCTAATTTGAATCCCAACTCTAGAGTCGGCCTTGGCGAGGTAGGCGTGGTAGTACCGCATGGCGTGGCCCCATACGTTGTTGCTGGGGTGGAGGAGGTAGCGGACGAGGTGGTGGAAGACGGTGGTGCGCTCCGGGAACAGCCGCCGGAGCTCCTCCTCGTACTCCCGCACCAGGAACAGAGCCGGCACGAAGTAGTGGTCCGACTTGAGCAACACCCACGGCACGTGACGGAGGTTCCTCTGTTCCTCCTCGCAGAAGAACAACTTGTCAAACTCGTCGTAGTACCACGGCAAGTGGAGGTACACGTACGCCGGCAATGCAGTGGCGGCGTTTCGCCGGATGAGGTTGCCGTAGCTCCGTTCCGAGTCGCGGTCGAAGCTTTCAAGATTGGGGATGGGGAAGTCAGAGGGGAGGACCCAGGAAGTCCCCGGAAACGGCTCGCAGAATAGATCTTTAATCTCCTCTGTTTCATGAATCAGGAGCACTCTGTTATTGAGGAGGGCGAAGAAGAAGGAGGAGACTAAGCTGACGACGCGGTTGCCGAGGCCGTAGTGGGGGATCCAGACGATGTAGTTGCAGGGGGAGGAGGAGTTGGAGTTGGAGAGGCGATCGGACTTAAGTTCGCGGATGGATTTCCGGTAGAGTTTGGTGCCCGGGGCGCATTTCTTGTGCAGAGCTTCGTAGCGGCGGAGGCGGGAGAGGAGGTAGGTGGAAGGGAGGTGAGGGGAGGGAGGGCGGAAGGAGGAGGACTGGAAGCGGCTGAGGCAGGAGGTGCGGTTGAAATTGGCAGAGAGGAGGCCTCCGAGAAGCTCGTCTCTTGGTGCATGCGGTGAGGAATCCGTTGACGGCGCCGCCGCCGGCGAAGCTGCCAGTGCTCAAAAAAAGAAAGAAAGAAAAAAGCAGAAATAGATTGAATTAATGGAGCAAAATAATCCAAATTAAAAGTTCTTTGGTAAAAAATTATCGAATCACTAAGAATCTTAATAAAAGTACAGAACATCATATCGAAGAAGAAACAGAGAACCAAATCCCTCTAATCCTACTAAAGCAGATCAAAACAGGTGAAAAAACTAATAATAAAAAGAAGGAAAACTGCAACTATTTCATCAAAAGCTCTTTCTTTCTTTGCAAAGAAACTAAATTAAAGAAAAAAAGATACACTCAAATTATCAAATATCAAAACTTTGAGCTGCAAAACTCGCAACTTGAAAACAGAAACAGAGACGAACCGTGGCGACGTTACCTGCTCTGTTTCCTTGCTGAATCCATTCGAATTGCAGCTTCTTATGAGCTCCGATTAGGAAGAAAACCAGAAGTAAACAAGAAGCCGGAATGATCCAGCGAATCCAAGTCTTCTTCTTCCAAGCGATCACCTCCATCATGCGGTAGGCCTCTGGCACCCTGCCATCGCGGCTTCCTTTTTGGAAGAACGTCAACAGTCAAATGAAGGAAATTTTAATTTCAACACATAATCTTCCTTCTTTTGCAACATGCTCCACCGGGATCCAAACTTATCAAAGTAGCCTTTAGGCAGGGCGTGCCAGAAGGCAAGAGAATTATTTGACTCAGCTCTGTTTGCTTACCTATAATTTTGAAAAGAAAAACTTATTATATAGTAGTATAAATTTGTCTAATATAATCTTTCGCACTTTAATTTTTTTTTCGCAAATCAATGGAAGAATTATTTTTCTCTTCTTTCACCTTTTGAATTCTTAAAAAACGATAAAAAATTTATTGGTAGAATTGTTTCAAGTAGTGGAAAGTTTTGATTTCTTCTTCCTCTTATTTTTTTTCAATTATTAGTTAGAACATTTTTCTTTCAAAAGTATGAATAGATTCCTCAACTAACTTAATAGATGAAATAAGATTTGTATATATTTTTTTGAGATCTTGAATTGTATGGAAAAAATATTTATGACTTCATTAATTTTATAAACGATAACTCAACCTCAACCGAAGAAGATAAAGTAAACTTTTTAATTTGAGTTTTTATTATTTTCACTACTTTATGATAATACTAGAAATTATATTAAATCTTCATTATGGTGAGGTATGTATTATGTGTTGGAATCTTGTAAATCCCTAATCCACATGCATTCTAAATAAACCGAAAAAAGAATTCATAATAGGGAATACACAATCCTATACATGAGATCTAGTTTTAACGAAATCATGACCTAACAAACGAAATACATTAACTACGACAATGAACTTGATTATAGCGGAATAGCCATTGTTGTAGAGCATCGTCCAAGAATTTGAAATCCCTATCGAAGAAGAAGAAGGAGGAGAGCCTTTTAGAGGAATTAGGGTTGACGATGCCGAAAATCTTCGTCAATGGGTAACAAAGTGTTGGTGCAGCTTGCACTAATAGTCTAACCCTAAGTTTTGATGTATGACAAGAGGTTAAAGTTAGACTGTTGTTGGTTTAACAAGTTGAGCTAAGTGTGCAGGGTTGACTGACTTGACGGATCTAGAGGGCCAGACACCAGGCAG
>JBBUKS010326916.1:0-42046 GCA_038050645.1 Hedychium gardnerianum
TAAGATTGCTCATGTGTGTGGAGAATAATTAATAATGTTACTAGAGAATAGTTATTGTAACACAAATGCATTTTATGGTTTGGATACATTTTATTGATCACTTAGAGTTGGCCCAGAGATCGACTCGCACGGCCCAATTTGAGCCGGACCATGCCGATCCATATTGATTTATTGTTAGAATGAGTCCTCCAAGCCTACTCAAAGATGGGCCTTTTCTTTGGCAAGACAGAGACATCTACAACATCAATGACTTCTTCCATAGGTTTGTAATTCCATGTCAACTGATACAGAGGTAAGTTAGAATTCATATAGCAGATTTTGACTCAATTAATAAGGAAGTCATATAGTAGGATTAAGATTTGATTTATACAGGAATCATGTGGCATTTTTAAAACTTAGTCAATATAGCTTTTATGTGACATATCAATAAATCTTTTAGTAAATCTCGACTCCTCCCGACTTTTGGAAAATCTCGATTCCTAGAAAATCTCGATTCCTAGAGAATCCTGATTCTTGGTAGATCCCGACTTTTGAAAGATCTCGACTCCTGGAGAATTTCGACTTCTGATGGATTTCGACTCCTGGTTGGTCCCGACTCCTGGAGGATTCTGACTCTTGGTGGATACGGACTTTTGGAGGATTCCGACTCCTTGAGGATTCCGACTTCTGGTGGATCCCGACTCCTGCCTGATCCCGACTCCTGGAGGATCCCGACTCCTAGCTGATCCCGACTCCTGGAGGACCCTGACTCTTAGTTGATCACGACTTCTGACTGATCCCGACTCATTGACATCTCGACATGCGATAATTACTAATATTAAAGGACATAACAGTTACAAATACATCCTTTAATGCTCCTTAATACTCATTAAATACTCCTTAATGCTCATTAAATATTCCTTCATGCTTCTTGAATGACTTCTCTATATAAGAGAGGGGAAGACACCAAAAGAATGAGAGGCTCGAACCTTTATGCATATTTCTCATTTTCTGTTTTCCATTATTATAAACCTCCATGCTTACTTAGGCATCGGAAGGATCTCACCGGGATACCTTCCGGTGAACTCTATGATGCGTGTTACTCTTCGCAGGAAATCATCGTGCTACGGGAAGAAATCAAGAAAGAGGCCTCGACGTCATCGTTCTTGCTGCCGAGATGGACTTCTGCCGCTGCGTCATCGTAGTGAGATGTCTAGATCGGCACCGGAGTGGACTTCTGCCGCCGCGTCATCGTGGTGAGATGCTCAAACCGGATCACGCGATCCTAGATGGACTAAGTTGGTTCAGAAGCATGAGTGATACGAAGGTAAGCTAGGGTCCATGTTGCAGGTCCTTAACCCAGTTAACAAGGAAGTCATGTGGCAGGATCAAAGTTTGGTCAATGCAGGGACCATGTGACGCTTTCAAGACTTGGTCAACATAGTCTCCATGTGACATATCAACAAATCTCCTAGTGGATCCCAACTCCTGACGAATCCCAACTTCTGGAGGATTCCGACTCCTGACTGGTTCCGATTCTTGGAGGATCCTGACTCTTGGTGGATCTCGACTCTTGGAGGATCCTAACTCCTGGTGGATGCCGACTCCTGACTGGTCCTGACTTCTGAAGGATCCTGACTCCTGGAGGATCTTGACTCTTGGTGGTTTCCGACTCCTGGAGGATTCTAACTCCTGGTGGTTCCCGACTCTTGGAGGATCCCGACTCCTGGCTGATCCCGACTCCTGATGGATCTCGACTCCTGGCTGATCCCGACTCCTGGAGGATCTAGACTCCTGAAGGATCTCGACTCCTGAAGTATCCCGACTCATTGACTTTCTGGCATGCGATAATTAATAACATTAAAGGACATGACGGTTACAAATATGCCCTTTAATGCTCTTTAATACTTGTTAAATACTCCTTAATATTTATTAAATACTCTTTCATGAATGACCTCTCTATATAAGAGATATGGGAAGACATCAAAAGAAGAAGAGGCTCGAATCTTTATGCATATTTTTTATTTTTTACTTTCCATTACTATAAATCTTCGTGCTTATTTAGGCATCTGAGGGACCTCACTAGGATATCTTCCGATGAATCCTATAATACGTGTTATTCTCCGCAGAAAATTATCATGCTATGAGAAAAAATCAAGAAAAAGACCTCCATGTACTATCGAGATAAACTTCTATCGCTACGTCATTATAATGAAATGTCTATATCGATATCAGAATAAACTTCTACCACCTCGTTATTATCATGAAATGTTCAAATCGGATCATCAACAAGGGCAGCACTGACCTGTTTAAAGTCTGATTTTATGCATTCTTGAACTATATAGAGTCACTGTAGAAGTTCTTCAAAATATAACTTTGCATGGTCTTCAACATCACTTTATCAAACTCAAAGCTAAATTTTGATAATTTATCCATTATGAATTAAAAAGTGTTTTCGATGATCTGCTGCCGATAACCATGATCTATTCTATCTGTCCTTTTCTTTGCCTGTGAAAATTCCACTGAGCCCACCAGCCAAGCAGCAGGATGAGTGCCAAAACGAAGACAGTGGCATCTTGTCATGCCAAAAGAAGAGGCAAAAGCTTTAGACGGCGGCTAATGCTCCAGCTGACTCGAAAGCCACTCAGCCTGATAGATAACACAGTACATTCCTGCAGTGTTCTGGACTCAGTGCCTGAAAGCAGATGGCACGCCTAAATTTGACAAATGCCCATAATCACGCCCGGCCGAATCTTGTCCCTGTCACAATCACTACCAATTTCAGGAATGAACAGTCTCACCATATGAAGCGAACTGCCAATAATTGAACCCCCTTCATTTCTTCTACACAAATGTACCTTTCACAGATGCTGTACAGTTCGATGTGATCTCATTTTATTTTCTGTGAAAGGCGTCTCCAACTAGAACACACTCACTCACTCACTCTAATGATTCTGGACTGGGAAAAATCTTTTGTGAGATTCATCAACACTGCTTCTACATTGTTTTTTGTCTGCGCAGGCTCCAAATCTTTTGTCTGCATCGTCGCAAACTACAAGGGAACCCCAAGAACTTCAAGAGCTCATGATTTATTTATTTTTCATGTTTAAAAAAGAATCGAAAAACCAAAATGAGTACAACGAGGATTGTGATGCAACTTTGATTGGCTCTTCCTTCCACTAGAGATATTTCTGGCCAACTTTTGGGCAGGGCCGGACTTTTAGGCTTTGGCTGTGAGCTCAAGTTGGCAAAGACAAAGTTGCAGAGGTAAAGCAGAATGGAAGCTCAGCTAGGAACAATCTCACACAATTAGGCTGCACCTGTCGAAGTCATAGACAATCAATGATCAAACATGAATCCTCTCATTGCCACCACAAACCTGGTCATGGCATTTTCGGGTAGTGGAACAGGCAGTGGGGGCACTCTGAGGCAGGGCAAAAGGTTAGGTTTTGACCCAAAGTGTTTAAAGGGGTGACAGTGAGACTTCCTGACCTACTGCAAATGGAAGCTCATGAAAAGGGCTATTGCACATGCATGGATGGACCATTTGTGAATTATGACATCTTAGTAGATTCAAGCACTAGTCGCGATTTCTCGTAAGTGTTCGCGTCTAACCCCGGCCGTTCCGTTGAACTTTGCGAGCTCGAGGACTCGATTAGAAGGTAGTGCTAGAACAAGGATGTTATTGACATTAACAACTCCTTTTGGGGAGGTCCATATTCACAACAACTTGCACACTTATGAGCCAATTTGGTTCGATCGAGAATCGGATGCTGATCTAATAGAGTCACAATCATGTCGGTTCAATCGGAAAGGCTAGGAACCGTGACTCCTAATGCATCCATATCTTTTGATACATTGAATCTATTCATCTTCATCCTTCCCCTCCCCCCAATTGAGATATGTTATTATGTGCTTTATTCAACTTGTTCACCCTCAAAGCTCACAGTGTTGACGAAGGGAATCTAGGCATCAACACGTACATTAAAGTATGGAATCCAATGCATCATCTTTTTATTTATTTACGGCTCTGAAAAAATCATATTATATATGTTCCTTAGATCTCTCAACTTTGCTTTAACACAATACATATTTTAATTGTTATGAATATAGTTTAAGAAATAAATCTTTTAAAGCCAAAAAGAGTCCGATTCTCCATAAAATATAAAATAGTTTTTTCAAAAAATATTTTTAAGATGTAATTAAATTTTTGTCTTGTCTCACTTAGCAAGTGCACTTCTTTTTAACAAATGTAGTCCAAAAAGATTTTTAATAATATTTTTTTAAAAAAATTGTAAACTTTCAATCATCTTTATTCTCTTTTTGTGAGAACACGACAAGAGAATTCTCTATTTAGTAAAAAGATAAGAGCATTCATAGTGATTTTAAAAGAAAATTTGTCATGAAAAGTATTCTCTTTTTCTTAATTAACAAAATAAATAAAAGAATAAAAAAAAAGGTTTCAAAACAATTTGTAAAGGGAATAGTTGACTTCATCTCAAGTTGCAATGGAACAACATGATCCCCACATGGAAATATATGTTCATCCCATTTGAACAGTTTAGATTAATTAGATTCAATAATTTAGCCACTAATTATAATGCATTTGAGTGATTAGCACACTAATAGATGAGTTAAAGCCATTCTTTATTCCTTGGTGCATAATGAATGTAAGAAGTTTGTTTTATAGTTTATTTAGAAAGAGTTGTGAAGTTTTTTTTTTTTAAAAAAATATATTTTCATTAAAAATTGCACTAGACAGAATAATTAGATAGACAAACATTTTCAAAAGTACAAATAATTGCCATGGTTTTTGTCTTTTAGTTTCCCTTGTCTTCTTCCATTAAATACTAAATTGTTTTATTTATTGCATGCCAAGTAGCATTTTGAATAATTTTAAAAGTGCCTTATTTTTTATATTATTTTTTTAAAAATGTTCTTTGACATTTAATTATATTAATGCCAAAATGTTTCGTTAAATGAGTGGTTTAGATAGTGTAAAATAAATAATAGACATTTTAAAATTAAACTAATTCTTAAACTATAACCTATCAATTTAGAAAGTAGGAATTAGAAGATAAAAAATATATAATTTTTTTTTTGTACAAACCACTAGAATTATTTTTTAAATTATAAGAAAAGGATGGAGACAAAGATGACCATCACTCAAAAAAAAAAAAAAACGTATGAGGGTGTTTATGTCAATAATGAAAGAAGGGGAATGTGGAACATTTCTAAGTCTATCGAGTTTATTTTGACTTCTATTCGATTCTAATGCAATGGTCCAAGAAGGGTAAGCCAAGTGGACGGTCAAGAATCCCCTAAATTTCCATTTCAAAGAAAGTTTTTGTCCTTTTCTTTTTCATTTATTTATTGTATATTTATTTTGATCCTAAAGGGTTTGAGGTGATGTATATGGTAGGCAAAAAGATTAGGGTTCTTATTCTCTTTCTCATCGTGCCTCAATAGTTTCTTATCAAAAATTTTATCTATATCTTTCTCTCCTTTTTAACTTTTAAAAGTGAATTATTGATTTGATTCGATTCAATTCAATAGTAAAATTAAACAATTGTTTTATTATTTTTTCCTTCGTCATATAGACATTGTAATGTGAATACTAATTGTACTATTTTCAAGAGATAAAAATATTTTGTATGATTAATAATTGTTTTTATAAAAATAAACTCTTTAGTAAATGTGCTAAGCTATAGAAGTCAACTTCTTTATGCAATCACATTCTGGTTCTACAATTTTTTTTTATAATTTTTTTTTGTCTTCGTTCTATCGACCAACTATTTCTAGTCAACGAGGGATAAGCAATTAATGTTGTATATATTTATTAATTTTAAACTTTTATTTTATGATTGTGTTTAATTGCTACAATTAATTCATGTCCCTTATTTTGATATAATTTAGTACTCATTCAAAAAATATAAAGGATGGATGAATTAGGTTTCATTGAGTATGAGTTTGCTCGCCCGATCGTATCGATCGAGACGGCCCCATTCAAGTTGATCATGAGTTTGCCTCCTCACCAAACTTGTCTCTTTGGACAATTTTCTTCTGATTCATCCGATAAGTAAATCCGAAAACACAAATGAATTCATATTCAATCGTTTCGAATTGTGAATATTTGAAAATTCGGCTGAGTTTACCTCTTCGAATTTTTGTTTTGCGTAAATTTAATGATGCAAAAACACACACCGAACGGTGGTGCTTGGCCTTTCTCAGCTAAATATGTTTGGTCGCATAAAAAATTTCATGCGCCTCTTTATTCATGCCGTCCAAAACTACCGAATTCGACCGGAATGTCTTCAATGATTTCGGTCGAACCGGACCGGATTTTTTTTAATTCTCGATTTGTCCGGCTTCGGCGTTTCCTAGCCGGCGGGTCCCAGCCATCGAATGGAGAGTTGCCCAATGAGAGGCGGCCAGCTTTGGGTGCCTTCTCTCTCTTTTATAGCAAGCGGAGCGACTCGGCGGAGTAGTTGGGGGTGGTGGCGGCGGCGTGGTTTTTGTACTATTTGCGGAGAGACCCTCGGAGATTAGGAAATTAGGGAAGGGGAGAAATTTAATATTGGGAGTAAAGTGAAGTTTTATTGGTATATGGTCCGTGGCCGCGGCCGCAAGGGGATGCCGACGCCGGTTAGCAGCGCCCGCGCGTGCCTGGCGGCGGAGGCGGGGGTCGCCCTCGACGAGGGGGTGGCCGTCGCCAGACGCCGCGCGCACGCGCAGACGACGTCCCTCCATGTCGTGTATGCGCTCCTCCTCCAGCCCGCCGGCGGAGGCGGATCCGGATCCGGATCCGGCGCGCAGTCTGCTTCTTCTTCGATCCTGCGCGATGCGCTCTTGCGCGTGAGGAGCGTCGCGTACTCGCCCAGGATGCAGCTCAGGGCTCTCGAGCGATGCTTCGGGATGGCGCTCGACCGGCTGCCTTCGTCGTCTGGGGGGCAAAGGGAGGGGGGCGGGGATGAGCCGCCGGTGTCGAACTCGCTTATGGCGGCTATAAAGAGGTCTCAGGCGAACCAGAGGCGGAATCCTGAGAGTTTCCATCTGTACCAGCAGCAGCAGCAGCAGAACGCCGCCACCGGCGTAGTGTCAACCTTCTCCGGGGTGAAGGTGGAGATGCAGCAGATGGTTCTTGCGATCTTGGATGATCCTATTGTTAGTCGGGTGTTCGGTGACGCGGGATTCCGGAGCGTGGACGTCAAGTTTGCCATCCTCCGCCCCCCTCCGACCATCCTCCGATTCCCTCGCGCCGCCAAGTGTGCGCCGTTGTTCTTGTGCAATTTCTCTGCCGGGGATGGATTTGAGGCGCCGGTCACTACGAGGAGGATCGCTTTTCCCTTTGCCCCTGAGGCCGGTCAGCTTTGTTCCGATGGCGGCGACGAGAACTGTCGCAGGATTGGAGATATTCTATCTCGGAAAGGAGGCGCAACGAACCCGATGCTCATAGGTGTTGGGGCCGCTGAGGCAGCCAGAGACTTCGCCCAGGCCGTTGAGCGGAAAAATTGGGCGATCTTGCCTCTGGAAATTCGTGGAATCGAACTCGTTAGCATTGAGAAGTTGGTGGCCGAGCTCAGCACTGGCCGCTGTGAGTTGTCTGCCGTCGATGCTAGACTGATGGAGTTGGAAAAGGAAGCGGCGATGCCCGGAGTGGTGGTAAATATAGGAGATTTGAAGGAGATAGTGGAATGTAAAGCTGAATGTGACAAGCACGAAAGGTGTTTGGTCTCTGAGCTCACAAGGTTGCTCGAGGTTAACCAAGGTAGGCTGTGGGTGATGGCTTGGTCTGCGACATATGAAACGTACATGAAGTTCCTGTCTAGGCATCCATTGTTGGATAAAGATTGGAACTTGCAGCTTTTGCCAATCACTTCAGTGAGAAGTGGGATGGGTTCATCACTTCCTAGACATCCCAGGTATGTGAATCAGAACTTACCATTTTGATCTATGTCTGTGATACTGCTATTTTCCTTAAAATTCTTATATGATGGCCATGAGGTTATTCTGCTAGCTGAACCTTCTTCAGCTTAGCTGACCTTTCATTATGCTCTGTGCTTTCAGTGAACATCAGAGTTTCTCATACTCAATACGTGAAAATTAAGCCTTCGACGACATTTGAAGTCTACCTTTCTAGTGATTTATAGTTTTTTTTACTTAGCATGCCTCTTGGCTATCAACTTCTTGTAACTGGCACAGATTTTACCGTCCACTAAAATTTAACTTGTCGAGTAAATTGTCATCGTGAAGGTTTTGAATTCATTTACTGTCTAAAATATGATGAACAACTAGTTTCTGTTTTTTTTTAAAATTTTTTGACACAGGACTAGATCCAAGGAAATAATGGATTCTTTTATAAATAAAAAGAAGGTATTTCAGGTAGACTCAAATAGATCTTTGATTTGCGACAAAAACTTCAGCTTGTCCTGAAATTTCTACTTAATTGCTCTATAGCATAATTGGTGCGAAAAATTTCCCATGTGAGTGTAGTAGTATAACCTTTTTGTCCTTTTAATTTCAAGATATTTATTGACTTTCAAAGTGAAAATACTATATGAAAACTTTGATATTAAGTTCCCTGTCTCATCCGGATATCCTTTCCACAGAAAAAAGCTTATCCTAACTGCTACTCTTTTACAAAGGCCTCTTTTTACGCATGCCCTTAGGTTTTACCTGACTTTCATTTTGCTTTATTAGATTGTCCCAAATATCCTGAGGGGAATAAAGAAACCATCACTTGTTTGGGATTTGTCACCAATATGGTGTAATCGAAGGTATATGATATCATGCAGTCACTTATATATGCAGAGAAGTAAGGGCCCTTGTCTACTATCTCAATTTCTGAAGAAATATTAGGTTTTCCATCTGTTTTGAGTACTAGGGCCACGTTTCCCTGGTATCTGTGGTCTCCTAGTCTGATGGATCTATCTATTAGTAGTCATTTCAGTTCTTTTCCACAATTGAGAAGAAAACTTTTGGAATAGAACCTTGGCTATAGATAGCTTGTCTACATTTGCAGCTAATGAAATAGCACTTGCCCTAGAGTTAATTTATCTTTTGCTATACAATGTCTCAACGACAAACTTCTAGTTTAGGCATGCGCTGAAGCACTATGAGTTGGTTCTTAAATTGGGGTCTGATACTTGTTTTAGTTGGAATATGGTGATTTTTAACGATTTTCTTTGTTGAAAACTTTGTTGAGGTGAAACTTCACTATGTTATAACTTATGAAAAGTTTTGTTCTTAGAATCTCAACTATGCTGCATTATGTTACAGCATGATGGAATCACTTGTTCCGTTTGGAGGCTTTTTCCCTACAGCGTGCGAGTCTAAAGACCTTGGCAGCAGTGTTTCTCCACCAGCATCCCGCTGTGAACTTTGTAATGATAACTATGAAGAAGAACTTTCCATTTTTCTCAAGGGGCAATCATCTTCAGTTTGTGAAAACAAAAAAGATACCTTGCCGTTTTGGCTTCAGAAAGCCAACACAACTGGCTCGAACAATGAATATAATGCTGCACAGGTACGTTTTCTAGTAATATTTATGTCTGTTTGCTGTACTAAGCAATTAAGAAAATCTCTTAGTTTACCTCAACAACTGATTCAGTAATCTCATTGAATTACCATGTGTCATGACATGGCTTTGTCACTTTAAGCTCTAAACAAAAGCCAAACATAAATTTTTTGGTAATCTTCTTATCTTTGTTTTTTGGATTCATATCATGTGATTTTCTCAATGGCAGGCTAAAGACGATAATGGTTTATTGAATGCTAAAAGTATGGAATTGAAAAAGAAGTGGAATGAAGTGTGCCGGCAACTCCACAATTGCCATACAAGAAAAACTGTCAATTACCCTGAAATTCCTTGTACCACTTATACTTCTGGCATTTCTTACAAAAATAGAGCCTCCTGTAAGGTTACTGAAAAACCGGAAGAATCTCAAACACTTGGCAATTCACTATCTATCTCAGTAGGCACTCAGACGGTCACCATGGCCAGCCAGAGTATCTCATTGCCTTTAGTTGCGGAATCGAGAAAAAATGACCTACTATCAAAACACCAGGGCAGACTTTCAAAAAGTGAACAGCTTCAGAGAGTGGATGAACATGCTTCCCCTTCCTCTATAACATCAGTTGCAACAGATTTGGTTTTGGGTAACCTTCCTGAGCCTCTTTCAAAGGAGGAAAAATCTGCTAGGGAAGTTCAAAAAAGTCATGTGGAGAAAATATCAAGTTGCTTACCCTCAGTTGATACTGCCAAAAGAAATGTATCAGATGTTTCTGTCGCAGCATTTTCCTGCTCTAGCATTCAAGATTACCAGGCAAAGAGTGTGTACCCAGTCAATCCAATCCACTCATTTTCACAAGTCTCAAATGCCTGTGTTTCTTCTTATGACAAATCCCCTTTGTTAGTCTCATCCAGTATAATGCAAAATATTGACCCGAGTAGCTACAAATCATTTTGTAAAAGTCTCATTGATAAAGTTGGCCGACAAGAAGAAGCAGTTATTGCTATTAGCCAAGCCATATTCCGTTGTAAAATTGATGAAAGGCGTCGTGGTAGACTGCGAAGAGACATTTGGCTTAATTTTCATGGTCCAGATAAGATGGGTAAGAAGAGAGTAGCAGTGGCACTATCAGAATTAATACATGGAAGCAAAGATAACTTTATTTGCATTGATCTAAGTTATGAGGACGGTATTGCTCGACCCAATAGCATATGTGCTCAACAAGAGGTAACTGAAAAAAATGTTCAATTCAGAGGAAAATTGAATGTTGATCTTATTGCTGAAGGGCTAAGCAAGAGATCATATTCTGTTGTTTTCCTTGAAAATGTAGATAAAGCAGACTTTCTTGTTCAGCAAAGCTTATCTCAGGCCATCCATACTGGAAAATTTCCTGATTCTCATGGAAGGGAATTTAGCATAAACAATGCCATATTTATCTTGACTTGGGGCAGAACCATAGAAAAAAACTTAGCTCGGAGAGAAGATTGCAGTAGTTTCTGCGAGGAGACTATTCTGGCAGTTCAGTGTTGGCAGATGAAGATTTGCTTAGAAGCTTGTCGGGAGACTAATAGTGGTAGTCCAAAATCTAGTGCAGTATCATTTATTTCTATCCAAAAACCCAGTACAAGTCAAGTATATTTACAATCATCTTCTTCAAGTAAGCGCAAAGTGGATTTGTCTGATGACTGTGATAGGAGCTACGGAAAGTCCATGTCCAGCAAAAGGGCACACACAATGCCCAAGGGCTTCCTAGATTTGAATATGCCTATTGAAGAGTTTGAGACAGAAGATGATCATAATGATTCTTCTAGTCTTAAAGAAATTTATACATCTGACAACTCAGAGCCATGGATCAAAGAATTCTGCGACCAAGTTGATGCGACTGTGAACTTTACGTCTTTTGATTTTGATGCCCTTGCCAACAGTATCTTGGAAGATATCAACAGAACCTTTCGAAGCACTCTTGGTTCAGACTCTTTGCTGGAGATTGATCGAAAGGTCATGGAGCTGCTACTTGCAGTTGCTTGGTCATCAGAAGATCGAGGACCGTTAGATAATTGGTTTGAGCAGGTTCTCGGCAAGAGCTTTAGGAAGATGAAGCACAAGAACAGCCAATCAAGTAACAACATTCTTAAACTAGTTTGTGAGGATGCGCTTGTCGAGGAGCATGCACCAGGAGTTCTTCTTCCCTCAAGAATCATCATCAATTGACAATTTATTTTCCTTAAAAAATAGCATGTAGCATTCCTTGATGGAATAAGCAATGACCCTGTTGGTCATTGATCTTATTGTTTTCATGGGGCATAATCAGATTATCATCTATCTTGTAAATTGAAAGCAACCCAAATCTGAGGGAAGTGGTTGTAGTTACCCAGATAAACATAGTGCTACTTTCTGTTGTTGATTCTAATGAGAGAAAAAAAGAGAGCTATTATTGTTGCTTGACTATGATTGATTCAAAGTTTGTTCATATTTCTAAGTTACAACTATATTTGTTGCTAGACTTAGTTGTTCACATTTTGTGGTGCTGTTTTAGGTCATGATCTGGCGTCGTATAGTATTAAAGGCTGTTATTATGCTGAAAATTATGAAGAAGAAGAAGCTTTCACATGCCTAATTGTTCTTAATAAGGTAAGTTCTGTTGAACTCTCACTCAAACACATTTCCTTGGGTAATCAATCTTAAAATGGTATTAATCCTAAGAACATTTTGTTAGATTTCAACATATTTTTACTAATCCTGTCCTTAGCAGGTACAGAATGAGCAGCAAAGACATTGTTGGAGATGAAGGACAACAGCATCAAGTCTCAGAGTGAAGCTTCATAAATCCCATGTCAGTCTTTTCCAACTCCCTCATTTGGTATACTCTGTCAGGAATTTAAAAGCACAATTTAACTTTAGTATACCTCTAAAGCATTTTTAAAAAGCTATCAAACAAACTGTTGAAAAAACACAAATATGAATGTGGTTTGGTTTGATCTTTTATATATATATATATATAAGAGAGAATTAAAAGCTTCATTTTAACAAATTTCTGATTTTAGAATCAAATGGACCAATGATGATAGAAATCATTTATCTGGAATCACTGCCGTATACTGCCAAAGCAACAAGTCCTTTTGGCTTTTGGCAGTGGGCAGTTGGAGCATTTGCATCCATTGTTATGTTACAGAGGCCCCATCAGTTTCAGCAGTACATCAAAAATTCTACTCCTCTCTGCTGCTGCACCTTTTGGACTTGGAATGGTGTTACTAGAGCCAGCATTGACTTGTGTGATAACAGATATTGCCATGGAGGAACAAGGCTGCAGCTTCTCCTCTTCTTCCAGTGACCCTGTGCTGCTCCGAGGGCCGCCGCCGCTCCCCCCACATCCCCTGCCCCTGCCGCTGCCGCTGCAGCCACCACCGACGACGGCCGAGAAGTCGGTGGCCTTGAGGATCCACAAGGAGGCCGAGCAGAGGCGCAGGGAGAGGATCAATACTCATTTCTCCACTCTCAGACGCTTGGTTCCCAACTCTGCCAAGGTGAGATCTTTCTTTCCCTCTCTTTTTGTGTTTCCTATTCAACTCTTGAGAAAGCAAAATTTCCACTTTGTCCCTTGCATTTTTCTCGATCTAAAATTTAGATTTGCATAGCTCAAACAAGTGAACTTTGTATGGTTTTAGATGGACAAGGCATGCCTTCTTGGGAGAGTAATAGATCAAGTGAAGGAGCTGAAGAGGAAGGTAACAGACATCAGCCAAGTCTCCAGAGTCCCAAAGGAAGTGAACGATGTCAGCGTGGAATGCGACGACGACGATGATCTCTACATGAAGGCTTCCGTTTGCTGTGAAGACAGACCGGACCTGTTTGCCCAACTCACCGAAGCGTTTCAGAGGCTGAGGCTGAGAACGATCAAGGCTGAAGTGGTGTCGTTAGGGGGCAGAACCCACGGCGCGTTCTTGCTGTGCCTGGAGGAGAGGAAGGAGACTGCTTGCTTGAGCTCCTTCATGGAGTCTCTGAGACGAGCACTGGACGAGATCGCTTCCGAGAATAAGGACGTGACACTTGAGTTCTCCAGCAAGAGGAGACGGATGATGCAAATTCCTCGAGTCTAGTGATTTGTTGTTGTCTGGTGTGGATTAATTAATCACGAAACAGGGGGGTTTTATGGACCTTGTTGTAGACCGCTATTATCGATCAAACACTTTTTAACAGAATTTATTGATGCAAGCTTTCATTGATTGATTCAAAGATGGCTGGTGAGCGATCAAGAACATTGAGTTGTTATTTTTGTTCGGAACACAAGAACACGAAGTTAAACAAAAAAGGCGATTACAGCGACGGGGAATTTAAAAGATGGCTATCAGTTCTGCTTCTCCAACCACATGCCCTTCCATGGAATCCCGAAGCTTTTCCTTCGTCACCTGTCGTCAAAGGTTTGATTGATTAATTTATTTATTTTACGATTTTTATGTGCAATTTCAGTATTAAATAGTGTTTTTTCTTACCTTGTTGCCGAGATGCTGGGGTTGATCGAGGGCGTAGAGCTTGAAGGAGATGCGGTGGCCGGAGGTGGGCGGCTTGGGGCCGCGCCAGCCGGGGACCTTCCAGTCGTTGTGCCCCTCCTTGATGCCGTCGGCGTCCTCCTTGCCCGAGAAGCCCTCGGGGAGGCCGCGCGCCGTCGGGGGAATGTTGACGACGACCCAGTGCGTCCACGGGACGATGGGGCTGTCGGCGTCCGCCGGCGCGTCGACGTCCTCTACCACGAGGGCCAGCGAGCGCGCCGCCTCCGGGACGCCGTACCACTCCAGAGGCGGCGACACGTCCTTGACGGCGCCCTGGCCGTCGCCGGTGTACTTGCGCGGCAGACGGCCCTCGTGGCCGATCGCCGACGATGCCAGCCTCAGCGTCTCCTGCGCCATGACGACGACGATAGACAACCACTGATCGACTAAACGGGTTCCGATTTGCCTTCTGTGGCGCTTACTTCGATCGATTGAACGAAGTGGATGGAGATGGAGATGAGACGGAGACGATGCGATTATTAAAGAAGGGAAGAGGCGACAGGTGGATGACCCGGGAGAAGGTGGCAGGTGGCAGCTCAGGCAGGATACGCGTGCCACGCTCACCGCATTCTTGGGCTTCCATAGATAATTTAAAAATAGGACACGTGCCGGTTTTAGTGAATGGTTTGGATGATCCTCTATTTTTTTTAAAAAAAAATATTTTCAAAATATTGACCTGACATTCGTGTTGGCTCAGCACGGCCCTAGACGGAGCCGTGCTTGGCCCAGCCCACGAGTTGAGCTGCCTTCGCCTAGTCTGACTCGTGGACAAGGTTAGACCTGACATGGCATGACTCAAATTTTGCTAGGCCATGTTTGGCATGATGCAGTTTGAGACTGGGTTAGTTGGACGAAGCTTAGACTCAGAGTTCTCACTATCAGAGCTAGTACATGATCCAGTACATGATTGCTACTTGCAGTTCTTATTCACATCACACAAATTTCATCTCATGCAGCACCTCCTTCATGCAGCAGCATCTGATCAAAATGCCAAACTCCTGCAAGATATGTAACAAACAGTAGTAACATGACAAGCAGATACATCCGTGAAAAAAAACAACTGTAGAAAGCAGCGTGAACTTGTCGAGTCTCACCATGCCCTTTCCCCACTCTCCTCAGTTGAGCAACATACTCAGCTATCTTTTTGATCGCTTCCACCTTAAAAAAGAAGAAAGAACAACAAAGACCTTGTCAGATACGTGATGTTTTCCTGCTTACACATGCTCGATCACAATCACCTGCTCTTGGAGGAACTCGCTCTCGACGAAGTCCACCGTCTGGGGATCGTTGGATTTTTCAGCTACCTGTTCATCCGAATTTTAGAATGGAAGAACCAGTTAAATGACAGATAAATCAAGAAGACAAGATCACTTGCACTGTGCAAACTTAGCAGCTTCTCATTTGTCAGCTTCTCAAGAGCTAGAGCTAATTCCATTGCTGAAAGATACAAGACACTGAGAGAAATGAGCATAAACAATTGAAGTTTGAGGATTAAACACACTCAATCAGCGAAGAGTTTTCAACTCGCCGTAGAGTGCATCGCCTTTCTCTGGATGATCAAACTCGGTCGAAGGTGTGATGATTGGGAGAAACTTCACTTTTCCTCCCCTTTTATTCTGAGGACACAAATGCTTTTACATTGATTGTTTACGAAAAGAAAAGAAAAAAGACATAAAACCAGATACGAGGTAATTGTCAAGATTAGTGTGTACTTGGTACTTCATTAGCTTCTCAGCGTGGTCCCTTTCCTCTTCGCTGGATTCATTGAAAAACCTGGATAATTAATTGATATACAAGTAACTCACTGTTATAAATCCTAAATAATGGAATGGATGAATTAACATATTGAGACTTTTCAGAAACTCACTTGGCTATGCCTTTTAGTGCCACATTGTCCCTATCAAAGTAGGCAAACAGAGAATGGTACACATAGGAAACGTTGTATTCCACACTGAAACAAAGAGAATAATCATAAAAGGGAATTGATATCAATAGAACATCGCAATAAGTTAAGAAAAGATTTTGAAACTGCAATATTATGATGTGCCAATAAGGAATCACAGTAAAATTGCAAATACGGTGAAAAAAATCCACCTATTTTGGAAGATCCGCCTATTTTGTTTCTAAAAAAACATCATCACAGTAAACAGAAGATATCAATTACAGATCCAATGAATATCAGTTTGTTCACAAGTAAAGGGATAAGATCAGGAGGAATAAAGTTAAATCACTAATAATAATCGAAAAAGATGGAGAAGATGGGGAAGAGGATACTTGATCTGAAAGTTGACGGCGGACTCGCAGTCGTCGGAGTACTTCTGGCGAGCGAGGGAGTGTCCATTGGCGATCGGCACCAGAGAGTCCATTTTTACCGTGATCTCCTCGAATGGCTCGAAAGTGACAGCGGCGATGGCTTGCCCTTCGCCAGCCGCGGCCACAACGGACCGACCCAGAGCCTTCTTCCTCGGAAGCCTCAAACGGGGCCGAAGAAGCTGTCGGCCTCCAGATCCGGTGGAGGGAAGCGACGGCGGGGAGGGAAGAAGAGCGAGAGGAGGAGGAGCAGCGGCCTGGAGAAGCAGCATGGTGCAGGTGTTGAGTGGGGAGAGAGTGATCGGGAATGGAGGGTTGATATAGAGGGAGAACAGAAGGGGGAGAGGAAATGGACGGTGGAGATTACTTGGGAGGCGCGTGGAGGGGCTTGTGGATGTCACACGGCTCGATCTGTTTCGGTATTGGTAGGTGCGATATTTTCTTAATTACCGTATTATTTTAAACCTTTTTAATAAAAAAAATAAGGGTAAAATTTGGAAGTCCGTCCTTTATTTAAAAAAATATTCTTTTTCAAAATATTTAAAAAGTATCTTATTATATATATATATATTGTACTTATAATAAAATATATTATTATTGCTTTAGCTATAGAGCTACAAATACAACACAATATTACTGAAATAAAAATATTTCTAGAATAAAATTAGATAATTTTAAAAAATGTAGCATTATTTTAAGGGTGTTTTGTTTTTTGTTTTTGTTTTTTTTTAAACAATCCTTTTTCTTTAATAAAGGTTACTAATTATATTAATTTGTCTTTTGTTAATTTTTGTTTCCAGGCGTGGAAAAAATAAAGGGCGATGGGGACGTAAAATAATTGAATGCCGAAAAGGTGTGTAACGTGGCAAATAACTTTGTTTAGAAGTTAAAATGCTTTCGGCCCACTCAACTAAATAATAATATTAAAAGTATTCTTAGATGATTTTGATTATTAATAACTAGATGATAATGTTTAGTGAACATACGAAGACGACACTACTGATTTTGTTTATATTTCGCTCCGAGGCCGAATGTCGTAGTTAGGCTTAATAATAGATTAGATATTTAAAATTTAATATTATTAAGATTTTTGTTAATAGATAGTGAACTTAAACGTATTGATTATTAGAATAAATTTTTATGTGTGTTTTTTTTATTTATTCTATTGATTTATAATTTTTTTTTTTATAAAATTAGATTATTCATTTCAAAAGTAATCAAATTAAAAGACTTAAATATTTAGTGTCAATTAAAAAACAGATGACACTTTTATATATTTCATGTTTAAGAAGGTCGTTAGTCCCCATGGGATGAGCTGTTGGTTAGTACATGAGGTGTTATCATAATGAGGTCTATGGGTCAAATTCTGACTAGTAGCCAGGTTCCTGCCCCTCTTATGCACTAGTTACTGTTTGGGCTAGCTAGATTAGCCCCCGTAATTTACCTCCTCCGTATTGGTCTTGGGACGGACTGGCGGGGGTGCTGGGGGCGAGCGTTTCGCCTTGCCACAATGTTTAAGAAGATCGTTAGGGCGAGCGTTTCGCCTTTTGCCACAATGTTTAAGAAGATCGTTGCCACAATGTTTAAGAAGATCGTTGTTTTCACGGAATGAGTTGATGGTTAATGTATAAGGTGTTGTCATCATGAAGTCTGAGAATCAAATCCTAGTTTATAGCTAGGTTCTTGTCCTCCCTCATGTACTAGTCACTGTTCGTGCTAGCTAGATTAGTCTCGTGATTTACCTCCTCCGTGTTGGTCTTGAGACGACCTGACAAAAGTATTGGAGCGATCGTTTCACTTTTTACCATCATATTTAAAAAGACGATTAAAATAAAATAATTATTCATAATGTATCTTCTTTCAAAATATACGAGATTGTTTCAAGTGAATCACTAAAATGATAATTTTATTTTTTGTCACGGGAGGACAATACTTCAATGTACTC
This sequence comes from Hedychium gardnerianum, assembly GCA_038050645.1. Lineage (NCBI taxonomy): Eukaryota > Viridiplantae > Streptophyta > Magnoliopsida > Zingiberales > Zingiberaceae > Hedychium > Hedychium gardnerianum. The sequence continues at coordinate 18,294 of JBBUKS010326916.1, forward strand.
ATGTCAATATAATTGGAGAGCTAACTCCAATGATAAAAGATTAAGTTATTATTGACAATCTCATATTTTGAAAGAAATAAATCATATAGACTTATTTAATTTTAATCGAAGGATTTTTTAAAATAAATATACAAAATAAATTGAAGTAATATTTGCATATATCAAAAATTGAATCAGACTTCTCTAATGACAAACTAATACCAATTCGACTATCCATAACCATAATTGGAGAGCTAACTCGATCCTTGATTGTAAAATCATAATCATTCAATCTAATCAATTGAGCTGACTCGATACTCGATAATCAATTGAACCAGAATTATTAAATGGACAAAAAAAAACCGTTCTTTTAACATATTTATTTTTTTAAAATTTCCTTTTTAAAATTAATATTAAAAAGACCCTCCATTCTTAATTTACTGTCATAAATACTCTTCTAAATCTGGCCGGGGCGGCCAGTAAAAATGTTGACAAAATTAGGGAGGGGAAGTCGAATTTTCCACCCAAATTTAGCAACGCCCTTCAAAATTTACTAATATCATCTCTTCTTTTTTCTTCCCTTCCCTTCCCTTCCCTTCGATGGCGTCCTCCGCCCCATCTCCGCCTCATTCCGTCCCCCTCTCCACCCCGGTCCCCGCCGGATCCGCCCCCGTCGCCACCCCGGACTTCCGCCTCTTCCTATCGCGCCTCAACGACTCCGTCAACCGCTCCCTCTCCGACCGCCGCCCTTGGTCCGAGCTCGCCGACCGCTCCGCATTCTCCCGCCCGGAGTCCTTATCCGAAGCCACCTCCCGCCTCCGGAAGAACCTGGCGTACTTCCGCGTCAACTACGCCGCGGTCGTGGCCTGCGTCCTCGCCGTCTCCCTCGTCACCAATCCCATCTCCCTCCTCGTCCTCCTCGCGCTCCTCGTCGCCTGGTGCTTCCTCTACCTCTTCCGCCCCTCCGATCCGCCCCTCGTGCTCTTCGGCCGCACCTTCACTGACCGCGAGACCCTCGGCGGCCTCGTCCTCCTCTCCGCCCTCGTCATCTTCCTCACCTCCGTCGGATCCATCATCGTCTCCGCCCTCGTTGCTGGCGCCGGCATCGTCGCCGCCCACGGAGCCTTCCGCGTCCCGGAGGATCTGTTCCTCGAAGAGCAGGATCTAGGCAACGCCACCGGACTGTTATCCTATCTCAGCGGAGCCGCCTCGGCAGCTGTTCCCGTACGCATCTGATCCTCAGATCTGATGGTTGCTGGTTTATCCTCCCTATTGTTTCTTCACCACTGCATCAGATCTCACATTACATGGTAAAGAAAGATCTTTTTTATAAGGTGAAATTTTCATTTTGAATCCTTACGATAAGTTAAAATATTCGATTATTTAACAACTACTTTGATTCTTTTTTATATAATGTACACTTGTTCTGTTCTAACTCCACTTTTTCTTGTTCTGTTCTAAACATAATTTGATTTTTTTTTACCAATGCTCATAAGATTTACCAATCATACATTAAGGAAAATCTCATATATTTTTATTTCAATGATGTAACATGAGCAAAAACTGCATGTATTGGTGTGGTAAGAAGGGAAAAAAAAAATTATGTTTCGATCCGTCAAGCCTCTCAAGTTCACTTGCATTCCTTTCCTGCATCGTAGTTTTGCTAGCCATTAGAGAATTGCATGTGTTTTGTTCAACGAAGATACAACTTATAAATTGAAGAAAACATAAGAGATAAAGATAGAAAGGAGCAGGAGAAACATCGTGGCAGGATAATTCTTTCTTGTCTTTTTAAAACTGCCATAAAAAGTTCATCAGTCTGCTGCTGATTGTTAGATTGGGAGATGTCATCGAATATCTCTTTAAACAGATTATTCAGCAGGCTTTGCAACAACAGGTATTACCTTTATACGCTCATACTCTTCAATGGCACTAACTTTAGTACTTTCAGTTCTTATTGTTGCTTTAAGCTCTTCTAGCTTTAGCAGTTTAGACCTTTCTCTATATGTTTCTGAAGAAGATGATTCCATTTTCTCTTCCCTTGCATGCAAGGAAGATAGTTCTGATGTAAGTTTCTGTACTGTCAATATCGCACTCGAACGATCTGAGAATGCACTGCGAGCCGCCAGCACGAAGGCCAGATATTCGCGGAGAGTATCCTTCAGAAATGATGAATAGTTACTGAGAGAGCATAAACAAGAGGAAAATTCACTTCAAGTAGGCACAATTTTTTGTCTTAGTGTATGAATATGTACCAGATGTTTGTCGCCGAAGCTTTCAGAATCCATCACCAGGGTCTCGATCACCCTCTTCCTGGGACGATGGGGGATGAAATACCCCCGGTAAGGCTCAGCGATGCGATCGGAAAGGACGACCACATCCTTGAACCTCCTCAGACGTCGATTTGCCTGTGGCTGCTGTCGCCGACCAAAGTGGTGATGTGGCTGGAGAAGAGAGTCGCCTTGGTTGGCGGTGGAGGTGCAGTCGTCCGATTATGGCTCCGGACAATTTGACTCGAAGAAGAATGAAGAAGAAGAAGAGAAATTTAAAACAAGAGTGGATCGAGCGCGGAGAACGGAAACTGATGTTTAAACAAAACGATCGGGTCATGACAAGAGAAGCGTTGAGATGTAACTTAGTAAATATACTTATACTATTTATTTATTACAATTATTTAACAATTTTCATACTCTCATAACTGAAATGGAAGAACACTCACAGGAAAAAGGAAGAACAAACTATACATGATCCTTCAGACAACTGTCTCAGACTAAAGATTGCCTTTCAAACTTGTGCTTTATCACCTGCATTGCTGCATTTTTCGCAATCGCATTAGAAAAGAAAAAACTCTCATCAGAAACAAAATCAAACAAACTTCTACTGATAGAAAACTCGATGTTCAATTGCTTCTAGTACCTTTTCCTCTTGCTCTTTGCTGCACTCAACGACGACGATGATGGTGGATTGTTGTGCCAGTTCCTTTTCCTTTGGTTGATGAACCAGTTGTTGATCTGCTTCAGCTGCAGCCCCGTTTCTTGCACCAGCCGAGCTTTGTCTTCTTCCTATCAGCCAATGCCGATGAAGTCACAGAGGCTATTGATCTTGATCTTCTTCTATCATTACAATCCATGAAACTCACCGTTGGGTATGGCCACTGGGAGTGGGACTGCCACCATGCCTTCAAGGTAGAAGTGGTATCGCCGGGGAGCTTCCCGGCTCTTCGCTTTCGGAGAATTTCCTCTCTGACATCTACAAGCTTCTCCTTGTACCCCTTCAGAGCCATGAGGTTCCATTAGGATCCATACATAAAAGAAAGTATACATTGCATCTTTGTACCTGTTTCAGTTCTTGCTTTAGCTCCTGCCTCACTCGTTCCATCAAGCTCCTCTCACTCTCCGTTGGCACGAGCGGGCCGAACCCCATGCTCTCTGATCTATCCATGAATCTGCCGAACAAGGTCGGCTCGTTGTCTTCCTTCTCCTCCTCCTCCTCCTCGTCGTCTGACATAGTCGCACCGGTGCCTTCGCCAGGAGAGACACCTGCAGCCATAGTACTCAGTCTTGACTATCTTGTCCCTTGAGAACACAGTTGCTCTGTTAGTTCAGACAATTGACCTGTTAGGGTTTGCAGTGACTGCTCGAGCTCCCAGCAGGCCATCACTGCCTCCATTGCATGCACCCGAACATGCTGCTGCAGTTGATCTTTGAAGGAACGGAGCAGCAAGACATATTGTGCCTAAAGAAGAGTTGATCGTGAAGAGTTGATGAACAGCAGCGGACTGAAATTTATCCTGATCTAACAAAAAAAAGAGTTGATGAACAGCAAAATTTGCTGCTTTGTGTTCCTTTGAAGTGTCTGTAGAAGAAAAGAAAGGAGTTTTCCTGTTTGGCTCAAAATAGAGACAGAGAGAATCCAAAGCCAAACACGAAGGGAAAGAACTTTATCTGGACTCATAATTTACTGTCTTAGAAGGTTGTTCTGAACTCAGATACCATACTGAAATCAAGAACAAGAGTTTGACGTATCAGTTTTTTGAGATAGAAAAACAGATTTTTGTATGAAGTAGAAGGTAGAATCGATGAGGGGAGATGTGTCGATTTCTTTGTGTGTGTTTTTTTTTCTTTTACCATAAATTGATCGAGTTCCTTGTCGTCGGCGAGCATTTGGGCACCGAGCGCGGAGTACTTCCCGAAGACGTGCCGCGTCTGCGCGAGCTGCGCGTCGATCCTCGGCAGCTGGTCCACCGGCGTCGCCACTCTCAAGCACGCGACGTGCGCCGCCAGCAGCTGCTCGTACAACGGGTGCGCTAGTATCTCTGACTTGTGCCTCACGCTCTTCCACATGGCCTCCACCGCCTCCCCGCCGCCACTCGCCTCTGGTTCCTCCGCCGCGTGGGGATCGCCGGCGTCGCCCTCGTCCAGGCCGCGCACCAGGGGAAAACTCGGCAACCACTGCCCTCCTACTCCTCCGCCGAAGCGGCCTTCTCGTGGCGAAAGGGAAGGCTCTGAGGGTGACTGGAGGTGGAGGAAGCCTCCGTCGTGGAGCCAGGACGAATTAGCCCCTTCGCCGACCAGGGCGAGCGACTTCGCGGCGAGCGCGAGCTCCGCCGTGCCGGAGAGCGAATCCATTGATCCGATGGCCGAAGGATCATCGCCAAGATGGTGGACGGAGTAGGAGAACTCGAGTGGGATGCGGCCGTGGAAAGCCATGGCGGCGGCGGAGTGGAGGCTCTTGAGAAGAGGAGGAGAAAAGGGAAGCAATCAGCGGAGACTCATTTTTGTAATAAAAACCTCGTATTATTTATTAATTTACATTTTGCAAATTAGCACTCAGTAAACGAGAGTTTATTTATTAGAAATGAATTCACATAGAAATTGAAAAGGAAAAATTATAACAATTTTATTTTAAAAACAACTTGAGAGCAAAATTTGTAATAGAAAAAATGAGAAGTTTTGGCAACTAGTGAAAATTAAATAGACGTTTCCGTAAATTGCACACAAATTACACACAACAGCAGGTTGAAACCGAAAAATAACCCAATAGTTTGGGAAGCATTACGTCTGTATCACGCAAGCACAATCATTGCGGCCGTCCGTACCGTCGCCGCCGACATGCCGACGGAGGATCGGCGGCCACGTCGGTCGTACGCTGATTCCGCCTCCATAATCCTGTCCGGCGCGCAACACCACCCAGGAAAATAGCCCAATCACAGAGCGAGCGCGAAACGATTTACGCACAGGTAAGCACGCGAGATTGACCAAGGACACGCGTCCTTCCGATAGCTCTTGTCTTATTATGGACACGGACGCAAAATATGCGGAGAAGAAAGCGGACTAATCGGCGAGAGGGGAGGGCCCGCGGGATTTGTCTCATGTGCTTGTTTTGAGTTTGTAAGGTGAATTTGAGGAAACCGTTAAACTGTTGATCAATATGAATATAACTGTAAGACATCTTTGGGAATATCAACTTTTTGTTTTTGTTTTTGTTTTCTCATCTCAAAATTTAAAAAAAAAAATGGATCAGAAATAAAGGTGTTGGAACACTGTCATGGCTTCCTAGAGTGGTCCCTTTCACCTTGATGGGCTTCTTGGAGCCCATAAATGCGACCGGTCCCAGGCCCGGGCCATTAACGAGCTTGATGTAGTGGAAGCAGCTACCGACGTCAGCGGCCACGTGTGTCCTGGTTAGTGGGTAATTTAGTGTCGGCTGGTCACGATATTTTTATCCACTGGCAGCTTGATGGGGAAAGAGGCAACGGAAGGGATGCGCTGCTTTTTCATCCGCCGCCGCCTCTTCTTCTCTTCGTCATCCACCGCCGCCCTCCGCCCCTTCTCCAACTCGGCCTCTTCTCCTTCCGATAGCGTCGGCCAGGTGGCCCACTACTTCCGACGCGCCCGCCTCATCGACGCCCTCCGCCTCCGCCTCCGCTCGCCCGAGCCACCGACAGATCTCCCCCAACCCCTCGACTCCTTCGTCGCCGTCCACGCCCTTCGTTCAACCCCCTCGCCGGAATCCGCCCTATCCTTCTTCCGCTCGCTCCCCTCTCCCTCCACCCCGATTCTCCACGCCCTCGCCAAGCGCCTCGCCCTCGGCCGCCGCCTCGCGGACCTCCGATCCCTCCTTGAGGCCTCCGACGCCGGATCCTTTCCCTCATCTCTCCCCCCTTCTCCTCTCGACCGCCTCCGCTGGTTTGCCGTCGCTGGCGACCTCCCCGCCGTCTTCGACCTATGGTCTTCCATCCGCTCCTCCTCCTCCGACCCCAACCGCCTCTCCGGCCGAGGAAGCCACCCATGCACCGAATCCTACAACCTCGTCATGGGCCTCCAAGCCGACGCTGGGGATCACTCTGCCGCAGTCGCTACCTTCTCCCAAATGATCCACGATGGGGCCAACCCTAACTCCCGCACCTACACCATTATCATCCACCATCTCGTCCGCTCAGGGCATCTCGAGGAGGCCACTGTCGTGTTCTACCTTCTGCCCTCGATGAGGACCCCCCACACATCGAAGCAATACGAGGTGCTGGCGGAGGCGTACGCATCCGCCGGACTGTTCAACGAGTTTCAGCGGCTAGTAATGGAGATGAACTCCGACGGCATCCTTCCGGGCCGAGCGATGAGGGCCGCCATCGCAAAGATGCGCGCGTTGGGACCCATCGAGGGCACGGAAGAGTTCGTCGAGGAATTGCGCCCTGATGATCGAATCGAGTACATCGCCGTATCCAGCGAGGAAGAAGACGATTGCGAAGTGGAAGATGAGCATGAAGGCGACGGCGATCGCATCCGGTTGAAGCCATGGATGGATCCGATCGCTCTCGCAAGGGCTATGGATGACTTGACCCCCGACGACGTCGCTGAGTTGGAGGCGGCGAGACTGGTCTGGACGCCGCGACTGGTCTGTAAGCTCCTCAGGGCCTTCAAGAAGCCCGAGACGGCGTGGGACTTCTTCTGCTGGGTAGCGTACCAACCGGGCGACTTCGTGCACGACCGCCGGACGGTTTCAAGGATGGTCTCCATTCTCGCCCGGCACGGCCACGTCGAGTTGGTTCGGCGTCTCCTCTCCAAGGTCAAGTCGGAGGGTATCGCTCTTCCCTTCGCCACTGTCCGATTACTCATCGACTTCTACGGCCTATCAAAGAAAGCCAACGCGGCAATCGAGGTCTTCCGCGAGGCTCACTCGATCTGCGTCGGTGCACCATTGTCAGGGCCGCAGCGCTTGCTGCTCTGCTCGTCCCTGCTCCGCACCATGGTCAAGTGTAGGCGAGGAAACGATGCGTTGGACCTCATGGAAGAGATGATGGCGGAGGGCGTCCTTCCCGACGTTCAAACTTTCTCCGGCTTGATACAGTACTTCGCCAGAGCCGGCGACCTGAGGAGCGTGCACAAGCTGTTCGGGATGGTGAGGCAGTGCGGGCTCGAGCCGGACGCCTACATGTACACGATCCTGATCCAGGCTTACTGCAAACAGGAGAGGGCAGCACTCGCATTGATGCTATTCAGGGAAATGCGGTACTCAGGCATCGCTCCCGACGGAGTCACCAAGGCTCTGCTCGTTAAGAGCTTGTGGAAAGAAGGGAAGCTTCGGGAAGCGGCCATGGTGGAGGGGATGTGCGACGAGGTCGAAAGGGGGCTGCCGGCGGCTTCTCCAGGCCATGTGTGGACTGTGAGCGCGGCAGATTTCAAGCGTGTTTATGATATTTATGCCGGTTGTTTTGCAGACAACGGTGGACAGGCATGAAGCCATTGTGTTTGTTAGAATGCCTCAGTGGTTGCATTCCATTGCTTCCAAAGAACAATCCTCATCTATCGGCCGCCATCCAACGTTGTAAGCATTCAACATTTCAAAGCCATTTTCTTAATCATGCGTGCTAATGTTTTTGCTTTCTTTATAACAAATTCTTTTCTGGGTTTGAACTTCCTCTTGTGCATGATAAATATAGGACACCAAACTTCCAATTGACTTAATCACTGAATTAAACTCTAGACATCTTCCATTTGGATGAACATTAAAGGTTCTACACTAATAGTATTTCATGCAACCTTTATTCTTACAGCATCTCTTTTTCTTTTTTCTTAATTTTGCTAATCTTCAAAGATGGATTTCGACCTTCTTATTGTTAGCTTTGAGAATGCTCATCTTCCTGCTTGTATTTTTGGTAGGCATCTTGAAACCTTCACCCCATGGTTTATCGTACAAAGGGAATTAGGAAATATTCCGCATAGAAAAGCTGCAAAAGCAATTAGTAGATGTTGTAAAAAGGGAACAACAAAATAATGACTTGACATGCTATGAATGATTGTTTCACATAATTTATTGATAAACATTGATTCAAACATGAATCTGAGTATTAGACAGGGCCCTATATGAATGTCTTGCCTTCCAAATGAACATATAGAATGTTGTGATTGATTCCTTATTCTTGCTATCAGTGGATAGGGCACGGAGCCAAAGTATACAAGCAAGGAAACCATGGCCGAACACCTATATGGCATAAGTAGTCAGTGATATCTCACTTCTTGTGAGAAAGAAAAATAAGTATTGTGATGATAGAAAGAAATGGTTGTCCAGGATTTGGAGTTGCACATCTTACAGTTACTGTGCCTTGGTATTTGTTTGATGATGAAAGTCCAATCAAAATGGCTGTAGAATATGCTGCTAATAGTAGCTTGATGCAAAGCCAAAATACCTGAATTAAAACCACATGTGTTTAGAGGTTTTGTTGAATCAATACTTAACTATCATTGTTAGGCATAAATACTTCAACTCACTTTTTCTTGACCCAAGTGAATACTGAATGACTGGATACCGAAATCTCTATCCCCTTCAACATCAGGGATATCCTACAAACACCCCATCTTAGTTGTTATAGAATGTGCTGCATTTTATCAATCCACTAAACAAAAGGGAAGAAGGCAAAGATAAATTTTAATCTTTTCTTGAAGTGATAAAATCAAATTCTTTATAGAATCTGGATTGTGCCTCCAGGGAAAACCCTTTTGATTTTATTAATCTGACAGTTTTGAGGCCAGATCAGATAAAATGGCATAGAACCCAATGAAAATCAATTTCAGAACTAGATTGCAAGTCAAATTATTAACAGTTATATAGTGATACTTCATTGCAGACAATTAATTCAACCTAGTAAACCAAATTGAATGTTGATTGCTGAGCAAAGCTGTAAAACTCTCTTTTAGTTTTCCTGGTCAAGAATAGATTGTGGATTTACCTTAAACAAAGCTATTACAGCTGAGAAGAGACACATGAAAGATGTGGCAAAGAGCACGGGCTTTGTTAAAGCCACTGGCCTTCCTAGTACATATTTCTGCATTGATAATGTAATAGCAGTTTAGAAGGAATTTGGGGGCATCGATAATATTTCACATCTACATAGTTTCAAGTATATTCATGCTTTGCAATTTAGGGTTTTATGTTAGTTCACCTGCATGTGTATGAAGAAGGCTAACTGAACCACAATAGCCCTAACAGACATGATGCAAGAGGCAGCAAGAAATGCATGTCGTTTCCATCTTAGTAAAGGATGCTGTGTTAAGTCAAGCAGATGGTCAGATAGAAAGAAGACAATACCATATATTTGACAGCCATAGAAAATAGATAAGCAGTTCTACTTCTTGCTTGTTTCTGTTTCAGCATAATAGTGGCTTAGTTACTCCTCTGTAAATGATAGGATAGTGGAGTTAAATTATGTTGATCTAGCCATCAAATAATGTGATATCAGTGACGTAACAGAGTCTAAAACCACAATTAAACAGTTGATGTTCGTTTTTTGGCAGAATTAACCATTTGTAAATTCTTACATTGATGGAATATGCACTTCCCAGGAAAAAGCTAACTAGCAAAGCACATTGCAGGGGACGGGACCCAGATTTCACTCCTAAAGTAAAGCTCTGTTAAATAAGAATGGATTGTAAGTAACATGGAATGATTCTGATTATAGTCAAAGTAACTCTTCTAGGGCTTTGCTGAGTATTAGTTTATCATAAGAATGAAAATACAATCTTAAATATTTTCTGGTAGTGTACCATAATGCAGAAAAGAACTACTATTAATGCTCCAGTTTTTAAAGAGAATTCCCCTGAAGCTAGTGGAAGGCTTGGTTTATTGACCTGCAACAAATCAACTGTTCTAAGTTATTACATTATTCATAGTATAAGAAATGTTCCTTTCATTGTTCTAAAATTCTTTATGTGCCAAGTAGTATCTGAAACCTGGAACTGACCTTATCAATTTCCACATCAAACAATTGATTGAGTCCCACAACATAGATATTCATAAAGACAGCTGAAAGCAATGCCTGATTTGACATGACAGCAACACAACAAATCACAAATAAGATCATAGACTGAAGAAGAAATCGAAAAAATAAATGCAATACCTTAATCAGACCAATGAAAAACATTGGAGATATGTCGACAATACTTTCAAGTGGAAGAAGAGAGATTGATATTATACTTATCACCTGCCATAACAAATGCTTAGAAGATGATTGATTATATCTATTACAGTAGTCCAGTAACTCAACTCACTGTGCCAGTTACTGTATGTGGTCGGCAAAACCGACAAAAGGCATCAAAATTGTTCATCAGAGTAATCCATAAGCATCCACACTGATTAGCCTCATTGTCAGGTACAAATGCGTTGCCAAAAGCTGGTGAAGTGATGCTGTTCTTGAGCATGCCAATGTGGACATTTGGTTGGCAATCAGGTTTAGTGGGAGTAGGTGATTGCCCTTCTGATCTACTGCTTAGTTTCCGATGGCAGCAAGAGGTATTAATCCTGCATTGTTTACTAGCTATTAAGCTATTTATCAAATGGAGTGACTTATAAGTGATGTCGTAGGGTCAGTCATTACTTGCTAAATTTGGCAGATTTAAAACTTCTTCCTCTTATCTTACCTGCAACTTAGTCACAGAAAACATGCATAATTTAGTTCTTCCTTCTATGACTGTAGAAAGAGATGAACTTCAACTTTGTTACCTCTTCCTTCTGCGTTACTTAGATCCAGAATATATATTAAAAAAATTGCAAAAGTGATGGAACGTTGATGAAATGTAAAGAGATCTGAAGGAGATGAAAACGAAGGGATAAAAAACAACAGAATACCTGGGAATACAAATGCAAAATTGGTAGAATGTCTCAAAAACCTCTGGTTGCAAATCATTCTCTTTAGAAGAAAATGTGTGATGAAAGGCAAGTTAGCGGAGAAGGTGAAGAATGCTGATTAGAAATATCAAAATCATGCTAAGAAGCATTGCCGTGAGGCTGTGTCACATGTCCTGTGCATGGTAAATCCATGCCATTTGTCATAAACAGAAACGCATGCGTTGCTGCTAAATTAATGCCACAGAGAGACAGACCCATAGGAGCCCAATTAAATTAAATCCATCGAAGGCCCAAGTCTTAATGAGCACTATCTTCAATCTCTTAGCATGTCTTAGCAAAATATCGAAGGGGAATGGTAAAACCATGAATAGAACCCTTCTCTCCTCACCAAATGAGATGATCACTGTTAAGATTATTGAGACTTGCTTGTGTCTTCAGTAGGTAATCAGTTACATCATCCGAGGATAAGCAACTCCAATGGTGATTCGGATCAAATTTATCTGTTTCTTTCTTTTTTTCTAAAAAAAAATCAAGAATTATGAACGAATTTTAATCTAATGCAGCGGAAATTATTTTGGCATGAATACCACTGAAGCCAAATACATTGCGAAAGATAAAAAAGAGGAACATGGGCATTTTGGAGCGTGCTGCTGCTTCGTCCTTATCTCTGAGATGAACTGAGGCTTCTGCGGATTCGAATTGTCCGTCTGGAAGAGGAGGCCGTGGTGGAGCAGCTCGTAGGCCGCCATGGCAGCCGCTGCAACCATGGGCGAAATCTGAGGTGCGAGTTTGCTTTTGCTCATTTGGGGCTTCAAAATAAGTAATGTCGAGCATCTCACCTGACAACAGAGTGATGTATTTTGTCGGATCTTTCAAACTGTGCTGTTCTCCACCAAAGGAAAAAAAAACATAAGAATCATCAGCGATGAAAAAATTAGAGAACCATTCGCAGGCAGACGAAGATTGTTGAGAAGATGAAAGGTTAAAAAGAGAGGCAGAGCTAGCTAAATTGAAGAAAACCAAAAGGAAACGAACGTGTGTAAAAAGAAATTCTCCGGCAAAGAAGAGGCTCAGGCACGCCCATGATACTGTCTACTTTCCGATCAAAGCGACGGTTGCCTACCAAATAGCAGGCCATCCATGTCGCGTCCTATTCCAGATATATACACATTCACACAACGAGAGAGAGATAGAGAAGATATATATATATATATATAGATAGATAGATAGAGAGAGAGAGAGAGAGAGAGCAGAGCAGTGCAGAGGCACCATCGGTTCAGGGGAAATACAACGGGCAAGCTCATCATCGCCTTAGTCGACAAAGAAGGAGAGACGGAAATCCGAAGATACAGCAACGAAAGAACTGCAAGACAGTAAACCCTAAAACCAGCGAAAATCGCGAAAAGAACTCACAAAACACAAACTTGGAGTAAGTTGAAGTACGATCCACACAAGAACAAGTTAGTAAACACCAGATCTGTGATCCGAGTTGAAGTAGAAACCAGGTTGCGGGTCGAGAAAGGCTCAGATTCTACTTTTCTCGAACACAGACACGAAGCTTCCGGCGAGCTTCCCTCGCTTTTCCCACCCCGAACCGATCGGAAGAGTTAGGCACAGTCGCAGCGGTTGCCACGCCGAACAGATCCGCCGAAATCCTGCCATTTCAGATCGGAAGCTGGTGCTTCCAAGGGAGGAGATCGTCAGTACCACAAGAGAAAGTGAGAGTGAGGCCATCAATCTTCCTGGCGGTTCTCGATCTTATACATTCCAAGTCGGGCCGTGTTGATGGACTCAATTGGGCCGAAGCCCAAATCAAGCATATGCTCGGGTCCGATAACTTAAACTGTTAAACACAAGATTACCTTCTATCAAATAAAATTAAATTTAAAAGTAAGGTAAAAATAATCAAATAAAATACTTAAAATATCATTGATCAAGGAGAAATATAATGATTAATGACGAAGGTTCCCCAGGATCACCTCCCACCAAAGTCGGCTTTGTCGTTCCCACGATCACCAACAACTGCATGGGGAAGCTCGTCCCGATCAAACCCTAACCCTAACCCTATCCCCAATTCCTCCCCCACATCTTCGTCGACCTTGATCGGATCTCCCGGATCCTGCTCCTCCTCCCCCCTCATGGATTCTCCCCCAATCCTATTCCTCCTGCTCTTCCTCTTCGCCGGCGCAGCTGCCTCTTCCGCCGACGAATGCGGAGCCCGGAACATCACGATCGCCGGCTTCGAGGCCGACCTCGCCATGGTGCAGCACCAGGTCCGCGGCGTCGTCCGGATCGTCGACGCCTGCTCCTTCTCCGTCCGCGGCTTCGACATGCTCGCCGGCTCCGGCCAGGTCCGGTGGCGGGGCGCCGCCGGGGACGACTTCGTTAATCTCACGCTCGGGTCTCCGATCTCCGACATGTACCTCAACCGCACGTACCGCAACGAGTCGCTCACCGTCAGGCTGTCCAGCAACGTCTCCTGGGACCAGATCGCGGTCCTCGCCATCTGGGATGAGTCCACCGCCTCGGATTTCGGCCTTGTCGCCCTTGTGAACGTCTCCGAGAATGAGACCAACTCCGACTTGGCCCCAAGCCCGGACCTTTCCCCGGCCCCTTCGCCAGCTCCAGGTTCTCCGGTCGGGATGATGAAGAACAAGAGCCAGATCCACCGCCAGCCGACCATGTTCGACAACTGCCTAACGTTATCCCCCAGATTTAGACTTCGGTGGACGCTCTACCCTGAATCAGACTCTGTCGAGATCGGTCTGGAAGCAGCTGTTGGCTCGGAATACTATATGAGCTTCGGGTGGGCGAAGCCTAGTTCGTCGTCACGTATGCTGAATTCAGATGTTACGGTCAGTGGATTTACTGAAGAAGGTATGCCCTTTGCTGAAGATTACTATATTACACAATTTAGTGAGTGCCTTCTTAGCAAGGATGGCAAGGTTGAAGGTGTTTGCCCTGATACAATCTATGAAGGATCAGATCCAGTTGGACTTGTTAACAATAGTGAGTTGATTTACGGTCACCGGAGAGATGGGGTGGCCTTTGTCCGGTACAAGCGTCCCCTAGCCTCTGTAGACGAGAAGTATGATGTGCCAGTGAATATCACAGGGAACATGACTGTGATTTGGGCATTAGGTCTGTTGAGGCCACCGGATTCCCTCAGACCTTACTATCTTCCTCAGAATCATGGTGGTCCACAAGAAACAGCTTACAATTATCTGCTACTGAATTTATCTGAGGAGGTGGACGATTGCTTCGGACCTCTAGATGCTGAAGATAAGGAGGATCAAGATCTTATCATCGCCGATGCAAAAACACCGCTTGTTGTCACGTCAGGGCCAGCATTGCATTACCCAAATCCTCCAAATCCTTCGAAAGTGCTTTATATCAACAAGAAGGAAGCTCCATTTCTGAGAGTAGAAAGGGGTGTGCCAGTTACTTTCTCAATCCAAGCCGGCCATGATGTGGCTCTTTACATCACTTCCAATCCCATTGGCGGTAATGCAACACTGCATAATATGACTGAGGTTATCTATGCCGGTGGACCTCAGTTTGAGGGTGTCCTAGCCAGTCCAACAGAGTTGAAATGGGCACCTGATCGAAATACACCAGATCAAGTTTACTACCACTCCTTGTTTGAGCAGAAAATGGGCTGGAAAGTTCAGGTAGTTGATGGTGGTATTTCAGACATGTATAATAACAATGTTCTATTAGATGATCAACAGGTTTCCTTTTTCTGGACTTTGTCTAAAGGCTCAATATCTGTCGCTGCTCGTGGTGAGAAGAAGAGTGGATATGTTGCGATTGGATTTGGAAGTGGAATGATGAACAGCTACGTGTATGTTGGTTGGGTTGATTCTAATGGAACAGGCCATGTAAACAGTTATTGGATTGATGGAAAAAATGCAATGGGTGTGCACCCAACGTCCGAAAATTTGACCTTCGTCAGGTGCAGTCAAGAAAATGGAATAATAACATTTGAGTTCACTCGACCTCTATCTCCTTCATGTAATGGAAAGATAGAGTGCAAGAATATCATCGATCCAACTACTCCTTTAAAAGTTATTTGGGCTATGGGCGCCCGGTGGTCGGAGGATAATCTAAGTGAAAAGAATATGCATTCTGCTACAAGCAATCGGCCTGTCAGAGTTCTTTTGTTGAGAGGGTCTGCCGAGGCAGAGCAAGATCTGCGCCCTGTTTTGGCTGTTCATGGCTTCATGATGTTTGTGGCTTGGGGCATGCTGCTTCCTGGGGGAATATTGGCTGCAAGGTACTTGAAGCACATAAAGGGTGATGGCTGGTACCAGTTACATGTCTATTTGCAGTACTCAGGAATCGCTATTATGTTACTTGGTCTTCTGTTTGCAGCTGCTGAGCTTCGCGGTTTTTATTTAAGTATAGTGCATGTGAAATTCGGTCTAGCTGCGATCCTCTTGGCATGTGCGCAGCCGATAAATGCATATCTACGCCCCCCAAAACCAGCAGACGGAGAGATACTGTCTTCCAAAAGGATAATTTGGGAATACTTTCATGTTATCACAGGGAGGTCTGCTGTCGTAGTCGGAGTTGCTGCACTAATCAGTGGAATGAAGCATTTGGCACATCGATACGGCAGCGAGAATGTTCAAGGTCTTACTTGGGCATTAATATTATGGGTTTTGGCACTTACACTTTTAGTTATGTACTTGGAGTATTCCAAGGTTAAGCAAAGACAAAATGATAGGAGCTCTTCAAGAGGTGAGTGGGTGCTGGGAAACAGTGATGAAGATGATTCAGTAGATTTATTGCATCGCGACAGAACTGCTACTAAATCAGAACCCCAATCATCGTTAACAATGGAAGTGCAACTTGAACCTCTTAGCAGATAGAATGCAATTTTATACACAAAAAACACAAAATACATCAGCCATGATTTTTAATGTATAGAGAGAAGAGGGAGCCATGGTGATTATTACCTTTGCGTGAGATGATTCATTTTATGTAAAGCCATCTTGCCACAGCTTACCGAACAGGTTAGAAATGATGATTTACTCTTCCTTATATTGCTGTTATTATGTATGCAATGTGAGACTGATTCATGCTTGTATACAAATTTTGAAAGGATACCGGCACCTGAGCTAAATGTGTTTATTGCTCACGGTGCTTCTTTGTCACTTCATCAAGTTCTCTGAATTCACCTGGCTAATCATTTGGCTTATAGATTTCAAATGCTCTCGTGAAAGTTTCTCTATATTTTGTGACTGTTGCTGAAATGCTTGTGAAATTGTTGAGCTTTCCTTCACTACATCAAACACTATGTTTTTGATTACTATGTGGCCTTAATCCTCATCACATTTTGTTTGGAACTGTAGGTGACCAACTCAATTAGGAAACCAATTAACTTAAGGTTCGAACTAAATGCATGAGTCGAAAGCCTTCTCCTTTGACAATATGAAAGGAAAATGGCAGCACATTTTTCTCAACAAACCAAGGAAAATTATCTCTGCAACAGTATGATATCGAAACAAACATGACCTAGAACTTTATTTACAAATAACCAAACGAAAGCAGTAGTATGAATGGTGTACATTGAATCAGAGTAGTGACTCTTTCAAATATCTTCTAACAAATGCTCAGTTCATCCATACCTATCGATAATTCTAAATCTATTTCTCCCACCATTTCCACACTGCCACTAGTCTTCTCTTCCACTTTGCTGTTTATCTTTATTGCACCCTCGTCAGTTTTATCAACGCTTGGCGATGCAGCTGCTATGCATTCCTCGAAGCGGAAGCAGCTGACAACATGGTCGTTTGTCAACCCCGCGGCCTGCATGAAGGAGTATATGACTATTGGGCTCACACTTCGCAAGCCCCTTCTAACCAGGTCTTTGCTGATCACATCTGCTTTAGAAGTCTTGGCAGGAACATGTCGTTGGTAGCGAAATTTGTTGACAATAGGTTTGTAGTTCACAAAGCTCCAACAGTATCTATCGAATGATCCAAACTCATTTATTATCTGTAGCAATGGTATAAAACAAGCGTGAGAGAAGTGATTAAGCAAGTCAGATCACGAATCAGATTATTAGTAGTTTAATCCAGCAAAAAAGATCCTGAGAAATCATAAACCCAGATGCAGTTCATGAACCTCAACTCTCTTAACTGCAAATGCAACAACTAGAAAAATGAATGTCTATTTTGTGCCAACTACAATATTAACAGTGTCAAAGGCAAGTGAACAGATCTACCTTGAGTATCTGGCGAGCGTTCTCAATAGTAGTTCTCAGCTTCGGCTCCGACAAAAGTGAGCTAGCAATATTTCCAGGCACTATAAATTTCTTCTCATTCAATTTGGCGACTGCAGCAGGATCAAAGTTCAGAAAAACTTCCCTGAAAAAAAGGGCGCGGCACCCGTGAGTTGGTGAATTAATGAAGTAGAACCTAGTTTTCTAATCATTTTATTTTAGTACCTAAATATCTGCCTTTTGGTGAGGATAACAGGCCAGTTAAGCTCAGCTAATGCACCAGATAGAACAAGAAGTTCAAATAATTTCCTGTGGTGTGTTCCGAGCACCAAATACCGAAAGAAATTGGTTAGCAAGTACTTAAAACATAGTAAAGTTTCAAGGTATCTAGATCACTAACAAAGAGAAAAGGTTGCATACTTATCATCATGGACTGGAACTCCCCACTCTTCATCATGGAAAGAAGCATAACATGGGTCTGGTGTACAAAAATGAACAAAAATATAGGCTTAGCTTTACTCCACACGCACATAAAGAGAAATTCAAGATGAAGTTTTACTGAACAAGAATATGATGATGATAATAATAATATAGTCACTATTAAGAATAAACTTCTATTGGTGTGGCAAAGAGTCATGCAATCAGTTGCAAAAGACAAATTATTTTTAAGTGTGAGAGATTTGGACAAGGCAGTAAAATATAGTTCATTCAGAAGGAAAAACTAACCTTGATGGTTAAAAAAACGGAGGAAAAGAATAAAAATGAACTGGTGCGAACCATATGGAAAACAAAGCAAGGGTGTAACTGTATTGCCTACTTCCAAACATGAAACGTGATTTCAATTATTAGTATCTCCTGCAAATGAGAACTAATACAATAATACACTATCATTTCATTAATCAAGTAAGCCTAGAGGCTGCATATACATGAATTTTAATTTTCTTTGATGAATAGTCAAAATACATTTTTTCCCCCTCTCAACCTGGTATTAGAATCTCTGTAAGGATAAGTGTTGTTTATGGCAATCCCCTTAGCATGAGGCTGCAGTTTTTAAAATCTTCTTGAGAAATCTCACACTTTCAGTTTATGTCTAAAATCTACTCAAGAAAGATTCAAAAATCCCACTCGTGGGTCAAACTTTCACACTAGCAGAAATCTTATCGGTGTGTGGATAAGATTAGATCCTTGGACACTTATCCTATTGCTTCTTGTGAGGGGATGAATAGGTGGATTAGATTAAGGGGTGACACATTAGAAGCATCATAGGCCATGGAGTAAGAGTGAAGTAGTTGAGCCATAGTGTATACTTGAGTTAGCATTGTTAATTTTGTTTTACGCTTCAACACATATGAATTATATTACTTCGGCTATCATGATTATATTATCACATATGCACTTACTACTAATCTAATTTGAGTTTTCTATTCACCCTTCCCCCTAGTTGGCCATTTCAATCCAACAATGATAACCTTTTCTAGATAAACCATAACCATGTTCACTGTATCATAGTTAACTTCCTCACAAAAGATAAATGTGTCGGATCATATTTCTTTACAATTTCAGGGTAGCAAATGGCAAATGATCACCATTGCAAAGACATTCTCTTTTCAGAGCATTACAAAAGGAATATAGTGAATGAGAAGTCATTTTTACTTGTTGCAGATAAATACCAAATCACAAACAGCCTACACCAATGAACATTATTTCTCGATATAGATTGGTTTTTTTTTTTCCTCTCTGAGGAAACACATTACATAGAACAAGTGGAATTCATCAGGGGTGGTCTAATTCAGCTGAGACTCTAAACCAGATGCAATCAGGAACCATATGGCCCACGAATGCGACACGAGTCAATGGAGCCTTATGTATCACACAGTTCCAGTGAAGATGTCAAATCAGTCACTTGATAGAACAGCCAATAATAGGTGCCAGATCGGTACAAAGCCAAGAATATTAAACAGATCAAAATTAAATATGTCCAATCAAGCACATGAACAGAAGTGTAGCAAATCCAAATCAATCACATGAAGAGAAATAGCAAACTAGAAATGCAACTAAAAATAAAGAAGTCCGGTCCAATCAAGCACATGAAAAAGAAGCAACCAATCATAGGTGCAATGTCAATGGATCATCCTGGAGCTCTCGACAAATGGTACACAGGGTGTAAGGCACAAATCTCAAAGATAAAGAGAGAATAAATATACGTCAGTTTGTGAATGACATATTGAGTCACGGAAATGCTAGAGATACAGTGAAGATAATCAACTACATCAAATAAAGTCATTGAAGGGCACCAAAGATTTCATCAAAAAAAATAAAAAAATGAAGGGCGCCTAAGAAGTTGCTCATGATCAAACGATCAGAAATGGATATACAGTAATGTAGCTATAAGGGCTATTCTAAGAAGAAACTGGCTACTGCAACAAATAGAAGACTTCGAGCAAGAAAATAAGAGGGATATTCAAATATCACAAAGTTCTGAAGACTGCATGGCGAAATTTATTTCTAACAACTGAATACAAAATTTCAACACCCAATGATAACATGCACAAAAGGTATAGAGATTCAGAAGATGGCAAAGGTTCTTGCTTAGATTTAACAAAAAAAACAATCTTGAAAAACCATGTATGCAATAATCTCAAAACGAAAAATATATAAAGAAAACTCGCCTGTATTAGATGTGACCCAAGAGCATTTCCTTTTTCCTTGCACAAGTTCAGCCGAGGGAATGCTGGCATCATCTGAGACATTGTTGTTCAACTTGGTTGCAACCTTGCCTATCCTCGCAGTGCTCTGCCTCCTCTTACTTATCGAGTTCACCCTACTAATCCTTCCTGTGGAGGCTTGGCTGCAAAACGAATCTGTGGATGCATCAGAGGAACAGGAAGCATTCAGGGACAGGTTTGACTGCAACAGCATCTCGTGCCTCATCAGAACAGACGGAGCACTTAAACAAGACCCAGAATGTGCCGTCTCTTCTGCGGGACTAGGAGCCTTCTTCAGCTCATCAACTGGTGTAGTTTCGGTGCTGTCAGTTTTATTCAAAGGCTTCGAAGCTGGTTTCCTAGAAGTTGTCAATGACCTAGCCTTGTTGCCGCCAGGCACAAGGACCGGCCTTGCTTCAGAGTCAGGTACATTGAAAGAACGAACATGAGGCGCTCCTGACATCCTAAAATCCAACCTTTTCACAAATCTCAGCACCGTCCACCCAAATTTACCCAAATCTCAAATACTAGAGGATCAAATTCACGACACTATCAAGCGAAATCAAACGCCTCAAACACGAAAAGGAGCAATTCCCGGAACGAGCCTCAAAAATTACCTTTTCAATCCACAACTCCCACAGTAACGCGAAACCCGAACCGACCTAGGGTTTCGAGGGCATCCAATTCCAATCTACCGCCAAATCGCTCCACCAAAGAGAACATGCGATGCAACATTGTCCTCACCAGAGAGATTAACACCACAAGGCGAGTCTTCGACGACTTCTCCTAAGAAGGAACTGAGCGGGAGCTACCGAGCCCCAAAATCGTCACGAAAAGACGAAGGGGAAGCACGCAAAGCACTTACAATGAAGTTGATAGAGGAGAAGGCTTCGAAGAAGAACGCGCAGCCCGCGGATCCAGCGACTAACCGAGGGCGGAGCCGGCGAACGGAGGGGGAAACGGGTAAAGGGCGTTTCCACTGGAGGAGGACGAAGGCAGTGTGGCAACGGAGAAGCAACCGGGGAGCGTCTCGTAGGTTATATAAAGAAGACTGGTGGATGCCGGTCGAAGTAGATTGCGACGGGATGTAGCCCGTAGCACGTGCACGTGGCTGTGCTTTGCATCTCCTTTCTTTTGCGTTAATACATAAATTTAAATATATTTTTTCATATCTAATAAATATTTTATGATTGAGGATAAAAATATAGTGATGATTACTATACTCAATTGAAAATCTATAAAAAAGATATATTTATTCAAATATTGAACAATTAGTATAAAAAAAATTGTGATCATTAACTCAATGATTTTGTAACTATGTATGATGGTTTAGCGCATGAATATAAAAATATAAAAAAATAGTTATTATATTTTAGAGAAAATGAATTATTTAAATTATAAATTTAGTACTATTGTAGTTTAAATAAAATAAATTATAAAATTAATATTGGTGGTAAGTTTATGATAAAAATTAAAAAGACGTCCGATTATATTTTTTTTATTTCAAAAATATCTTTATTTTTAATGTTAATAACTAAAATGTTATTCTGACTAATTGTTAATGTGATAAAATATAATATTTCATTTTAATCAAAATTACTATATATAAAATATTATTGCATCAAAATATTTTTTATTGACTTGTCAAAATTAATTAAATTTTATTAAAATTAATTTAATTTAGTTAAAATCATTTTAAATTTTTTGTAATTAGTTGTAACGGTATTGTATTAACTATTGAAATGTTATAGCATTTACTATTTACTAATCACTGCTATAAAATTTTTAAAGTGATTCCGCCTAAGTTATAATAATTTTAATAAAGTTTAAATAATTTTAACAAATTAATAAAGAATATATTTTAATATAATAGTGTTTTATGTATAATAATTTTGATTAGAATAAAATATTATATTTTATTATATTATAATAATTACAAAATTATCACAGCTGTTTAACATTGAAAATAGAATATTCTCGAGATAAAAAATATATTAATGATTTTAACAAAGTTGGGCCTCGGTTGAAGATTTATTAAATGTGAGGCTCTTTTGATTTTTATTTGTTTTTTAACATGGTAATAAATAATTCTATATAAATAATATTTTAAATTAAAATCTAAAAAAAAATACCATCCTTTTTTATTTTTGAAATATTTTTATTCTACTTAAATATTTAGTAATTTTTAATTAAAATTATTTTAATATTAATCAAAATTATTTTATATTAATTTAAATTATTTAAATTTTTTCAAAATTAATTTAATCAAAACCGATAAAATATTATTAGCTTTTATAAAAATGACTATAATTAAAATATTTTAATCAAAATTACTATTAATTTTCATCAAAACTACTACAATATAAAATAATTGATTAACATTTGCAATAATTTTGATCAAAGTTACCAACATCGACTAAAATTACTCTATATTATAAAAGTGTTGGTAAGTAGTTTTGTTTGATAAGATAACTAAGTCTAGTTTAAAATGAATTAAATTATTAAAATGATTATTTAAATTTATTTGATTTTTGAGAGTTTTATTTAAACTTGATTTATTTAGATATTATCAAATTCATAATTTAAGTTTATTTGATTATTTATATTCTTTACATTTTAAAATTTAATTTGTGGGTTAGTGAATTTAATATTACAATTTATTTATTTATTTTGAGAATATTTATTTATAAATTTAATAAAAAATATTAATAAATATAATTTATAAATTTTATTTGGGGAGGTTATATATATAGTCCTGCTATTCTATATATCTTATCTTATACAATCATTAGTACTTATTGAGGTGATCATATGTACATCACTGATCAAAATATGTATGAAAATGATTAATGATCAGGATTATGTCACATCACCTAGTGCTCATGGTTATGAGGATAAAGTGTACAAGACAACAAATATATATACTATTTATGTGCACTCCCGCATGAGTCTTATTATCCTACTCACTCATCTACAGGCAACCCGTGAGAACATGTTGTTAAATTTTCTTTTTTTTAAAAAAAAAAATCTCATCTTTAAACCCTAAATTCACACACACACATATATATAATATACACACGGTGCGCAACATTTTTTATTTTTTTAGCTCGGGGTTAAGTCAATTAAGATTTTTTCTTTAGGGTTTAGAGTTTAGATTATAATATTCAAACTAAAATAAATTTTAAGTGCACACAGGATGAGTGGCATAAGGTGAGCGACATATCAAAACTCTCTCTCTATATAGTATTATGTTATGTTGCGCACATTGCACAGTGCGCAAGTGCACGCGCTTGTGTGATGCACAACTATGTGCGGCTGTGCGATGAGCAACATTTTTCTTTTTCTTTTTATTATTTTTTTAGCTCAGGATTACGACATTTAGAATTTTGGCTTTAGGGTCTAGGTTATAATGTTCAAACTAAAAAAAAATCAAAACAGACTGTAACGGTGCGCAACATAGCTTATATATATATATATATATATATCCTATGCGGTGCACAATATTTTTCTTTTTTTTCTTTATTTTTTTTTTAGCTCGAGATTAAGCCGTTTAAGATTTTGCTTTTGGAATTTAGGTTATAGTATTTAAGCTAAAAAAATTTAAAACGAAAAAAATAAAATTAGATGCACACGAGGTGAGCAACATAAGGTGAGCAACATATCAAAACTATATATATATATATAATTTATGTTGCGCCCTTGCGATGCGTAACTCTGTG